>JACXGK010000543.1:46522-78860 GCA_016801125.1 Novumbra hubbsi
GTCACTGGTCTGTGGGTCACTGGTCTGTGGGTCACTGGTCTGTGAGTCACTGGTCTGTGAGTCACTGGTCTGTGAGTCACTGGTCTGTGAGTCACTGGTCTGTGAGTCACTGGTCTGTGAGTCACTGGTCTGTGAGTCACTGGTCTGCGGGTCACTGGTCTGTGAGTCACTGGTCTGTGAGTCACTGGTCTGCGGGTCACTGGTCTGCGAGTCACTGGTCTGCGAGTCACTGGTCTGTTGCGAGGAAGTGTATATATATATATATATATATATATAAATGTTGTGGTTTACTTTATGCATCAATGGAGAATCTATCTGATTTTTTGATGTCTGAAATAAATTCCAATATTTTTTTTTGTCCATGTCAGGAGACTCCGTGGTACGAGGAGACCACGGTGGAACTGATGGCCCCCACCATGTTACCGGAGCTGCAGCTCCTCAAAAAGGTAATTGGAAATGTAGCGAGTTGTCAGTCTTGACAAGGGGCGTTGGAAGTCAACATTTTAATTTATATTTGTGGTTGAAAATGGACATATTTTCTTATCTTTATTATACTGTACACAGAAAGGTCCCACTATTCTAAGAAAATCACAACAATCATGTTCACATTGCTTTAAATAAAAAAAGGTTATTTGCTGAAGTATTGATGTTAATGTGATTAAAGATTAAAGTAAAAGGGCCAAGATACTGGGAGCTGTCCATCGACCTGAGTAAAGGAACTCAACATCTGCAGTGAGTCTACCACTCAATTGTGAATTGTTTTTGCCCAATGTTCAGAATATATCAGGTATATACTTCAATGATAAAGTGAGTTTGCAACAGGCAATAGTTGCTAATGCCAATCGCATTGTTCTGTCCATCCTAATGGGTGACTTAAAATGTGTGTTTGTATATTCTAATCGTTTCTTTGTGTTGTGTAGGTCTATTCTGTCCAAAGATGGGGTTTTGTATGTGAAGCTGCGTGCGGGACAGCTGCCATACAAGGATGACCCTCGGGGCTGGAAAAGTCTACTAGCTCCCAACGTCAACAACAGGAACTCAGAAGTTCGCACGTTTAAGGTGCTAACATCCTCAATCTCTATTGACACTAAACTGTGACAGTGGACAACTAGGTATACTTTTTTGGTGGAAAAAAAACAACAGTTTTCAATGCCAGTATTACTTCAGTAATATACTGCAATTCTTTCCATGGGTCACTTCTGTTCAGTCACTCAGGATAATGTGTTGCTGTTCTGTTTGACAGTCAAAACATGAGTTAAGTTAACTGTGGAGGCGAAACATTTTATTCTATGGAGTCCTTATAATGAAATTACAGCAAGCCGCAGTGCTGGGACATTACTGTGGGCTGGCTGAACGACCAATGTACTCCGTGACAACCTGCCTATGGCCTTAACAGCCACCTCAGTGACTCCCTAAGCCCGACTCCCTAAGCCCGACTCCCTAAGCCCGACTTCCTACGCCGGACGCCCTTTGTATGATACGATCTATAGTTGTTGTTGTTGTAGCTGATTATTTCTCATCCCCAGCCCGAGGCCATCTCTACCTTCACCTCTGATGCTGCCTTGGTCTCTTTTGCTGAATACTTCTGTAAAGCGTCGGAGAGCATGAAGCATGTGAGTTGAGTATATTTAATGACACTGCTAAGCCAATGGCAACGATGGCTTTAAGCAGGTGTAGGCCAGTTTAGTCAGACCGTTGACACTTTTGGAGATGTTTTTGCTGCAGAAATCTAATTATATATTGTAATTTTTTGTACGCCGCTAATTGGACAGAAATAAGCCCAAAAAGAGATTGTATTTGAAAACTTTCATGACGCTGATCAAATATCCCATGAAGTCTCTTATTTTTATATTTTTGAGAATATATAGGAACAGATTTCAGGGATATTTATATTCAAGTACACTGTGAAATTGTAAGTGATTGGTTTTAACCCTTTGGCTCGATGTAGAATGAATATATTCTGGCGCACTGATGATCCTTACAAATGTTATAATGTATTATAGTAATTAAAAAGTCTGCAATGTTTTGGTCAAAGACCTTCGGCAGGCATAGAGCAAACATGACATCAGTATGGAATAATTGCACATTACATAGTCAGACATTCATGAATATAAAAAAATACCATTCTAAATCATGATAGTATAAAACTGTAATAGAATACCAACCAGGCAGGCCAGAATGTACGCCCAAACAGGCAGGCCAGAATGTACGCCCAACCAGGCAGGGCAGAATGTACGCCCAACCAGGCAGGCTAGAATGTACGCCCAACCAGGCAGGCCAGAATGTACGCCCAACCAGGCAGGCTAGAATGTACGCCCAACCAGGCAGGCCAGAATGTACGCCCAACCAGGCAGGCTAGAATGTACGCCCAACCAGGCAGGGCAGAATGTATGCCCAACCAGGCATGACACAGAATGTATGCCCAACCAGGCATGACACAGAATGTATGCCCAACCAGGCAGGCCAGAATGCCCGCCCAACCAGGCAGGGCAGAATGTATGCCCAACCAGGCAGGCCAGAATGCCCGCCCAACCAGGCAGGGCAGAATGTATGCCCAACCAGGCAGGCCAGAATGCCCGCCCAACCAGGCAGGGCAGAATGTATGCCCAACCAGGCAGGGCAGAATGCCCCACCTGGTTGTTTCCCTTTGGGGGCGCGGTTAGTTATTTTTGTTTTGTTAGCACCACGTAACTCCATCCTGTTGTAGTTCCCCATGTTGTGCTTGTCATGCTGTGTGAATGAAGCTTGACTAGTTGCTGCTCTGCTTGTCCAGAAACAGGATGCCTTGGCCTTGTTCTCTGCCATTCTATATGAATGTGTCACTCAGGAGAACCCTGAAATGCTGCCCACCTACATTGCTATTGACCAGGTAAGACGTAGAGAAATGACCAATGATATGTCTCCGTGTTCTCGTTTAGATAACGGTTGACATGCCGTTGACGAAAGTGGTCTAGTCCTATTGATTTCACAAACCACTTTACAATAACCGCTGAGTCGTGGCTGTCTAGGAGCCTGCTGCTGTATGCCTCCCATCTGAGCTGGTGTGCGTTGATGACCTGTGTGTTTTCGGGCCCCAGGTGGTGCAGACCCTGGGGGAGACGGAGATGTGTGAGACGTTTGCTCTGTGGCAGATGAGGCTGGTGTTGGAGCTGTGTGAGAGCAGGGTCCTGCAGCACCGCCTGAGGGAGGGCCCCCAGGGCCGTGGGCTTCTGCTCAGCTCCGAGTTCCTGCCCGTCATGAAGAACTCTGCCGATGCCACCCTGGACCGCTGGCTCGCTGGTGAGCTCTCACACTGTGGACCCGCTGCTCGGAATGGAGACTGTTTGAAAGAACTATTCATTTGAATGTGTGTTTGAGTGTAGTTTCCATGTATACCGTAGCCTGACAGTACAGTATGCATCTGTCTGCCTGTATTGTGACAGTTCCCCTCAGTGGAGCTGGATGAGCCAGAACACGTCTTTGGGTGTGACAACTGCAACAACGTGGGAAATATGGGAGGCTGTTATAGCAGGCTTTCTCGCAAATTATTGGCAAGTGGCAACCATAGATTATCCCCTCCGCCTCCACAGATAACAGCCACGTGTTGACGTCATACATGAGTGGCCAGTCCCTTACTGAGGATATGCTGTCCAATATGCTGGCGTGCTTCCTGGTCTACCACGCCATCCCCTGTCACAAGAAAATGGGTTCCACACAACTGGAAGGTAAACAAAACAAAAAACATTAACTTCTACCCCCCCCCTTTAGAAGAGTTACTCAGGTTAACAACAAGCATGAGTAGCTGGGAATGACTATATAGAAGAGGTGACTGAATCCAACTCTACTTGACTCTTGACTCGCAGCCGTGTTAAATGAGTTTGGCCACCAGGAGTCATACTGATTTTCGCTACTCTACTCTGCTTAACTCATTTTCACAGGAACCACGTCGTTCCCGGAACTCCTGTTGAAGTTCAGCCAGCTGGGAATACCTGTACGCGCCCTGCTGCGTCTGGGCCCGTTGATCCTGGGGACGGGCCTGTTCCGGACGGGGCAGCAGGCCTGTTGATATTACCCTTCCCTTTAGACTCCTCCAGTCTAAAGACTTCTCCTCCAGGGATTCCTGGGCCTCGACCCACTAGGGTCATTGCTTGTTGAAGCTTGCAGGAAATGGACTTGATAAGATATTAAATATCTTGTTAAAGGCTTTATTAATACATATTGTATGTAAAGTGTTTGTTACATGTTTTAGGTATAGAATAAAACATTACATAAATGGTGATTTCGGACTTATGACGAAAGTGCTTGGTTAACATGGTGAATGAACAGTACCTTTTGGGGAGTTAGGCGCGTGCATATACTTTGAATGTTCCGTAGTCAAACATGTCTCGAACAGTCATATTCATTGTGACATGGTTACCATGCTATGTGTATGTTTAATGTGATGTTTGAGTATTCTTCAGAAATGTTGACACTGGAATGTTCATAGAATGGTCGAATGAATCATGCCTCGAAAATTGATATTCAATATTCTGAGTAAATCATAACACATTGTGGTACATAATGAAAATTTTAACAAGAGATTTTCATTCATTTTCCACTAAATGTTAGATATTCTGAAAGGAGTTTATGGGCCAAGAGATACTGGACTCAATTAATAATTTCACTTTCTGCCTGCTACTGCACTAGACAGGTTTGAAGACACCCCATCACACCCAAACACTACTTGAATACAAACTTCATTCAAGGCTTTTACAGCTAAAACAATGGGATTGTTGGGCTTTTGGCCCCAGTCTCTTACTTAAATAGCTGGCTGGTTGTAGCATACTCTTCCTCGTAGTACTGCTTTGGCGTGTAACATCACATAACCTTCCTTTCCCTTTTCATTCACTGGAGTTCAGAAGGTACTTGCAGAGAGTTGTCTGACTCCATCTGAGCTGGATCTAGTTTTGGGCCTAGAGTTTGATTTGAATTGCACTTTCTTGTCCACACACAGAGTAGACAAGTTTTGCCATGCCTTTGTCATTCCACCTGTGGTCTTTAGTAACAGCCTGCCTGCTCAATGTTATAGTGCAGATGATGGCCATAATGTATGTTGCCACGCAAAAGCTCTGCCTTACTGACTGTGGTTCATGTAGAACCTAAGAGTGTACCAAGGGGTTCTTTAGGGACGTTGCGGAACCATTGAGCTATTTTGTTGTTCAATACTGAAAAAAGGCAACTAGGCTTTGTAGTCTATGGGGTGGGTGTGGTATTTGTTGCAGGATGTTTTTCATTATGCTGTGGAATGTTCCCTAAGCAGTTTTGTGAGACTACAGCTCAGACCAATACATTCCATTGCTTCACAGCCCACACACTCCTTTCCTACTGAGGCTGAAATAGTATCAGCGAGGCCAAAACTAGTCAACCTTTACTTAAGATAAGTCAAGACCTGTAGTGTCTCTTTAACAATGAATACGCAGATTTTATTGTTTGTATTTTTTTTTTTTATCTATCTTTTCATTTTGAAGGTTATTAGAGTACTGTGCACCTAAAACTGTATGCTAAGCTAAAGTTGATGCAGCCTTTTGCTGAGCTTGATACTGACCCATTCATGTGAATCAAGTGTGTTAGAAGAGGCTAAATCTAAAACATGCTGGGCATGGGGGCCCCGGACCAGGGTTGAGAACACTGATCTAGCACATCTTGTTTTGGCTGTGACAGAACGTTTGTTTTTCACAAGTTATTTCAGTAAGTTCTATTGAATCACAATAGTGTTGGGGTGGGGAAGCATACTTGTGACTCAACCCTGCTGTCCCTGTGCGAGAGAGTTGCTTGCATAGAAAGACTTTCAGGCAGTTATGAGTTTTCAATCAGCTTTTTGATGATTTTCAAGTTTCCTCAAACTAAAAAAAGAATCCCAATGGAGTTTTTTTATTGAACTTGATTTCTTTAAGTCCTAGACTAGGCCTAATTCGTCTCTGTGAAACCAGCCCTATTTGTCTGGTGACTAAGATTTAACACCAAAAGTACCAGAACTGAAAGTCTAAGTCTAAACTGCTAATGCTATGGATGTCCTTGTCCCCTTTTGTACAACTGCTGTCTTAGGCCACAAGGGACTCGGTGACTGAATTGACTGGCCAGGAGATTGCCGGGGTGTGATATAATATGTAGAAAGTGCAACTTTATTCAACTTAGTTTTCCTTAGGTACATAGACAAGTTCGAGTGACTTCATGTTATGTCCCAAAAAAGTCACCCTCAATATTCATAGAAGGCAAATTAACCCCCCCCCCCACCTTTGAATGATCCGATTCCATTTCACCTGAATTTAGAATTGTAGTGTTGGTTCAAACAACGATCGGCATACAATACAACTGGGATGGGTGAACTTTTGACAAGCATATAGTTACCGACCGTTTATATCCCTAACAGGCTAGCTAGAACTAGTAGCCTCAAGCGCAGTAACCTTTAGTGTTATCTTACTGAGTGGCCTGTATGTAAAAACATCCAAACATCCTAGCAGTGATATAGTTTGTTATTCCATTTTGGTTTTTGTATTGGGTTAGATTTTGGCTTAGGTCTACATTTCCCTTTGTGGAACAGTTTAAACAATTAGTGAAAGGTATTTTTGTGGATTTAAGTAAATAACATTGTATGGTAACAAGTGTTTATTGTAACCAAATTAGGTCTGTTGTCCCTATATAAAAGGGCCTTTAATTCCTGCACCTTGTTTTATGGATGTAATACACATACAATGTAATACATGTAATACCAATTATAGCCGACAGTCAGGGCCTTTTTAATCATCATTTCATTTGAAATCTAATCTGAGCCAAAACAAACATTTGTCACTGTCGAAACACTTATAAACGGCACTGTAAATAGTGTTGGAGGTTCAGTGCGTAATAGATTCACACATGTTGAACCCTCAGACACTGCAAATGCACACTGCCTAATTAGTATGAGCCGAAAAAAATACATCAGTGGGTGAGATCGATTTCCCCTGCCTGCAGATATCTGCAACTAATTCCATTTTTAGTCTGCACTAGCAATGGACAGTAAGACAACCAGCTTACTAAATGTTTTATGGTTGGGTTGCAGGGCTCTATTCTTATTTCCCCTTTTCTTGTGGAGGGAGGTGAACATGGTTTCATTTAATAATTTAGGACTAAACAAGCATTTGTAATTAGTGACTATTGATTGTTTGCCTAGTGGTACAGGGATCTCTAAAAGTTGTCCCATCCATTTCCACTTTTCATTGTAAGCCTTGTTTCTGGTACTTAATTGGACTTGGGACCACAGATAGTTGCAATGAATGATGAGGTAGAACAGAAAACCAGCAGGCTCCAGCCATGGTCGAGTAAGAGTTGAAAACTGCTTGTCTAAAATGTTATTGCTATCAGGTGTTTACTGCACATTTGGTACATGCAACCTTTGATGCATGTGGTGTCTGATCAGGGGAACGTGACCTTTGAACCAATAAAGGAAAGCATGCTCATGAATGAGGTGAAGTCCATAACACGGACAATGGTGAACGGTGTGAGTTGTTCATCTTAATTGTACCTACCATCTTTTGCTGTGATATTATGTATAATTTGTTTCCTGTATGACATTGACATTTGCCTTGTTCAGACATCAAGGACATTTTTACAGGAATAACAACTTCCCAAACATGGTGAAACCGGAACAGTTGAGCTTGTGGGTGTGTTCAAGGCTTGATGACCTTCAAAGGCCATGCCTTTAATAAGCTTGTGAGGAGGAAATCCACAATAAAATATGATTTAGTTCATTCTGGTACACATGTAACCTGGGTCCTGAAACCGCACTCAAATGTACATTGAAATGCCATAACAATGACTTCGTTCTAAAGTTTAGGATGTATTAAATTATTTAATCAATTCTTGCATGCAGATAAAACTACATTTACAATGTGTGAACACCTTTTGAGGACTGTTTTCTATGTTGGTACATTGACCTTGAGACATATTATTACGTTAAGTCCACACACATACATTCAAGTCATTCACATTTTGAATGAGCGAAGTTGAGTCAGTTCGTAGAATGAAGTGGGTGTGACCAACTTTGAAAGAAGTGTCACAGTTCACTCAAAAGCTATGAATGACTGCAAAACTGAAAACGCCTGCGTTACTGTACATGAAGAGGCTTTACTGAGATAAGGGGGTCTGCTTAGTCAGTTTTAGAAGACTTTAGCAGACCTCGAAATAACTTTGTCCAAACTCATTTTCCACCGCATTGGAAGTGGAGCAACCACTTTTTTCCCGGGACTATTACTATTAATGGTAAGTAATTACGAGCGAAATTATATATATTTTTTTAAACAAATTAGGTATATGTTGCATCTTTACTATAGGCTATCAACGGTAGTGTGAGGAATCCACGTACAGTAATATTTGAATGGAAAAATATGATTACATTTGAACGAGCAACGTTCACGTTTTAATATAGCCTATCACATTTAGAAAGTAAAGCGCGTATGAATACATGAGTACATATATTTTATATTTCAAATTTTTGGAGAGCGCCCATGTGTAGAAGGCGGTTTACACAGATAAAAGGAAGTATGCGGTGTCAGCATGAGAAAGACTATAGCTTCCTGTTCCCTTTTGCATTCTTTAAACTACTTGCAAAAAATCATCTACAAATCCAGATGACTTTGAACAGTTGGCAGTTAACAACACCCTTGGGATAACTTTCTTAAGCACGTTATTACGGAATATGTATGTATCTTTTTAATCTATATTTCTCCTGAGGCCAGTTTTGTGGCGAGACTAGAATGCCGAGTCATTTCATTTCTGAGTGATTAGAATATGGAGGGCGTGAGCTAAGCTGCAACACGTTTCACTGCACAATGTTCATCAGCACTGTAGATGGACAACAACGGTTCACATTTCCTTCATGACGACATACTGTTAGACGAGGGGAAGGCGAACCCCAATTAATGCCAGTAATTAACCATACTTTCCCAAGGTTTAAGCCTTTCATTGTGTAGCGTGTGTCAATTTATTCTACAACTCAAAAACCAGTCTTTTTCCTGTACTCAATGAACCCCTCTTCTGTCACACAGAATGAGTACGCTGGGATTTCCCCATTTGTCTTGTATCCATTCATGTGGTTCATCAAAAGCTATAAGTAGAACAGAATTTCCACAAGGCTCCTCAGAAATCACCAAGTTGACCTTAAACTAAGGTCCCTCGCTCCCAGTATTCTGTTGTAGTTTAACATGATGACAAATCTAACCTAAATTGTCTCACAACATATATGTAAGAATGATAACTAGACCACATACTTTAGTTTCATTTTGAACAAACTCATGAGGAGTTGCAGTCTGCAGTGGTGCGTGATGGTGTCATGATAGGGGTTGGAGCTTGTGGCACTGTATGGTTGAACATGTTTTATGCCTCACAACTAAAACATTATTTGCGGCAATGTGAGGCACACCAGCTTGTTTTTAGTCAGTAGGACTGGCTTCCAGTAAAAACCTTGCATTGTTGGGTAGAAGAGGAGAGGAAGTGGTGGCCTTGAAACTTGCATTCATAAAAACAGCATTTGTAATGTTAAAATGGCAGTTTGAGCCTGAACTCATTGGGTTTTATTGTTTTTCTTCAAAATGTATTCAGGAATTTATGATGCAATAGAGCGAATGTATTTAATTTTAACTTAAATCATGTCACTGTGATTAATGAGTATATTATGTTCAGAGTTTCTAAAGTGTTGATGAATTGGGAAACGGGTAAGAACAATTTTAAAAGTTTTATTCGCAGTATCGTACTTGCAACATTTTAATGTATTCATCTTCTTAAGACTGGAACTGCTTATCTTTCTAATGACTAGCGGTGTTGTGCGTTTTATTGTTCATGAGGTTTCAGCGTCATCTAGCGAAACTTTAGGACATTGACTTTTACTTTCCACATTTACGTCTCTTTCGCAAGGTGGCACTGTTTAAACAAAAAAAAAAAAAGGTACTTTTTTCCACAATGGCGATGTTCTACATCTACTAACGAACACTTTTCCCCCAGTCATGTACGAAAAAGTGTACTGCTGCTTCGGTGTGTGCATTCTTGATAAATAACCAATCAATTAAATTATTGTAACAGGGGTTTTAGATATAGGAGAACATGTGGATATCAAGGCCAGGACATTTTAAGATATTTAAACCTCCAGTGGTTCGTAGCAGGGTCAAATTGGTTTGGTGTTTTATGTCAAAGTTCATCCATGACTGCCCCTCATGTTCCCAAACCTGAATCCGATTACTAACCTATGGGACAATATGTATTGGTGCATCCGATGCTGCCAGGTTGCACCACCGACTGTCCATGAGCTCACTGATGCTCTAATCCAGGTCTAGGAGCTCACTGATGCTCTAATCCAGGTCTAGGAGCTCACTGATGCTCTAATCCAGGTCTAGGAGCTCACTGATGCTCTAATCCAGGTCCAGGGGCTCACTGATGCTCTAATCAAGGTCTAGGACCTACCTAGGCACATTGGGGCCATACACACTACTGAGTTGCCGTGATGAAATTCACGCAGGTTTGAACAGCCTGTGATTTCAATTGGTTACTTTTTCTATGTGAGTTTGAATCAAGCCCTCAATTTGTTGGTGATTTTGGTTTCCATTGACCGTTCTCACGTCATTTTTTTTCTCAACAAATTACACAATGTAGAGTACAGATTTTGATCTTTAATTTATTTACCTTCTTTAGCATTTGAGTCTGCAAATGTTTAGGAAAATGTGTTTATGTCTGTCATATCTCATGAAAATATTTTTAGTTAGCTGCAACGGGTGAAATAAATATCGACTCGTCACCATTTCTTTCAGTAAATATATTTCCAAAGGTGCTATTGACACGAACTGTTCACCTGATGTTGATAACAACCCAAGTAATCCATAAATACAAAGAATCCAAAACAATAAGTTTAGAAATTAAGTTATGTGTAATTATGTGAAATGACACAAGAAAAAATGATAATTGAGAACTTAAGTGAGTATAAAAAAAGATTTTGTACAAAGGTCATTATTTTGAATTCTGTTTATTTAAGGAGCACATTACTTACTTTTCCAGAAGTGAATGTATTCATATTAAACACATGGTATTGAACACAGGTGCAAAACGGCATGGAAAGACAAGACAACAGCTGAAATCTATCAGTAATAAAAAATCAATCAGTGCAAATTAATATCAGCTGGTTCAGTCCCAACTGCCTACAAAAATATCTCATTGTCAAGGTGTCACACAAGACACATCTCATGATGGGTAAAAGCAAAGAGCTGTCTCAAGACCTTCGCAATCAAATTGTTGCAGAACATAACGATTGCATTGGTTACAGGTGCAGTTCTAAGCTTCTGAAGGTTCCAGTGGGCACTATTGGGGCCATAATACGGAAGTGGAAAGACAATCATTTTACTATGAATTTGCCTTGACCGGGTGCTCCTCACAAGATTTCTGACAGTAAATAATTCACTCCACCGCCATGGCCTGTATGCACGCTCATCACGCAAGACTCCATTGCTGGGATTTTTTTTTTGAAGCTCATTCAAAGTTTGCTGCACAACATTTGGAAAATAATATAGCGTGGTCAGATGGATGCCATAATACACACCATGTTTGGAGGACAAATGGCACGGCACATTACCCTAAAAACACCATACCAACAGTGAAGTTTGGAGGTGGGAACATCATGGTGTGGGGCTGCTTTTCAGCAAATGGTACTGGCAAACTTCTAGTAATTGAAGGAAGGATGAATGAGCAAATGTACAGAGACATTCTTGACACAAATCGGCTGCCTTCTACCAGGATGATGAAGATGAAACATGAAGGGTGGACATTTCAGCAAGACACTGATCCCAAACCCACAGCCAAGGAAACTCAAATAAAGAAAGAAAATAAAGCTGCTAGAAGGGCCCAGCCAATCACCTGACTAAAATCCCATTCAAAATCTATGGAAAGAACTGAAGATCAAGATTCATAGAAGAGGCCCACGGAACCTTCAAGATTTAAAGACTGTTTGTGTGGAAGAATGGGCCCAAATCACACCAGAGCAATGCATGCGACTAGTTTCTCCATACAGGAAGCTTCTTGAAGCTGTCATTACCAACAAAGGCTTTTGTGCAAAGTATTCAATAAATATCAGTAAGCATGTTCAGTACTTTTTCCCTGTGTCATTTCACATTATTACACATAACTTAATTTTGGAGCTTATTTGTTTTTGTGTTCTAAGCAGTGTGGCAAGGGATGATGAATTTTAAGAACAGCTTCACACTTTAGAACATAATGAGGACACGGACAATGGTCTTGGCCTACACTAGCCACATTATTCCTATAATAAAATGTGTGTGGGCTGGGAGTGTATATGTCTTAAGAGACTAATAATGTAATCAGCTGGTCGACAGCACTGACGGTGTATCACTGCGGATCACTGTATCTCCCATAGACTTCACAATATCTCCCATAAACTCCACAATATCTTCCATGGACTCCACAATGTCTCCCAGAGACTCCACAATATATCCCATAAACTCCACAATATCTCCCAGAGACTCCACAATATCTCCCATAGACTCCACAATATATCCCATACATTCCACAATGTCTCTGTCATGTCCTGGCTGGGGCCCCAAGCCTTCTATATGCCTTGGGGCTCACTCACAGTCAGGACATCTCTATGCCGCTGTGGGCTCTCCAGTCAGAGCAGCTGTGTTCAGTTGACTTTGATTGGTGAGCCTACTTAGGCTAAGTGTTTTCCACCTTCAGAGTGGTTTATTGTTTGTTTGTTTGTAGCGCACAACGTTCACGGTTCAGTCCTAATTAATTCTGTTTCACTGCGGATACTCTACACGTTTCTTGTATATTGCTTAGTTCTGTTTTGCTGTTTCCCACAGCACCTTTACTTTTGTGTTTACTGTTTGTTTTAGTTTGTACCTTTGTCTTGGATTAAATCACATTTACTTTACAATGTCTGCACCTGGTTCCGCCTCACACCTTAACCGTGACAGTCTCCCAGAGACTCCACAATGTCTTCCATAAACTCCACAATGTCTCCCATAAACTCCACAATATTTCCCAGAAACTCCACAATATATCCCATAAACTCTGCAATATCTCCAATAGACTCTAAAATGTCTCCCAGAGACTCCACAATATCTTCCCAATACTTATTATTCAGGGATTGGTGGTCAGGTATTTTAAATTGAACAAGAAATAATTATTTAACATTTTAACAGAAGCTGTTGTCTGGGGTGACTGGAGTTTTACCACGCCGGCTCAGGGATTAGCTCCAGCAAGCTTTTGCCAGATGCTGGTCTGATGCTCTAACCAATTAGCTGATGTATCTGCTGCTGTTTTAATGCGTACAGTCTTGCCCCTGCTTGTTTAACATTCAAAAAAAAATTAAGCACATAATGATGAATCCGTCTGCGATCTGTATAGGAGCTATGTTTAGACTGGAATAGTACTAAATGACTAATGCTGACTCAGTTCTTTTCTACTCCTTACTCACAGCTTTACCCTTATCTCCTCTAGGGCTGTAGAACTGTGCTGGCCATACAGGATAGCCTGAAATTCATGATTTTGTACAACACAGTGATTCACCCCTTCAGAAAATAAACCGCTAAAATGTGTTACCAAACTAAGAATTAAACAATGTATGCTATCCTCTGCTTATTTACAGTATATTATCAAGCCAATACTTAAAATATTTTTGAACAGCATTTAAGTTCTTTACACTTAAGAAGCAAATACAATCACATATGCAAAAATTGAAAAAGTTTATAGTATATGAGGTTTTAAAAAGATGCCATATTTGACTGAATATTCAATAAGGTTTCATTTGATTTTACATTTGTAAACTGTCGCAAACTGCATATAGCCCTATTGTAGCTCATATGAGCTATGCCGCACAGGTTTGTCTTATTGGCTGTGTGGGTGCCAGAGTATGGGCTCAAGTCTGCTTCCATGGTAACAGTATTTACTCATCTCTGTTGCAGGAGTAGACAAACACATGTGTGCCACATGGCTAAACGCTTTATGGAAGTAGAGAAATAGGATGCCTGTTTAATTTCATGTTTTTTAAATTACAAATGTAGTATTTCAAGTGCAAAACAGTATATGCAACCGTACATACTGTATTAGCTCCTACATGAAGGAGCAATATCTAGTGAAACACAAAAGGTTTGACCATGCCGCGGTAGACGCCAGCAAAAGCAGAGCTATGATTTAACTGTTAGAATCGGTGGTGAGATGACTGTATTGAGTTACGTTCTTTATATCTTTGTTTTCTGAAATTCCAAGTAAATATTCAGTAACCACATTTTTTGCAGGATTTATGTCCACCATATGCTTGTGATATAATGCCAAATATGTAGTGTTTGTGTTGCCTTCCATCCTGGGATACTATGCTCTAGTTTAAGGTAAAAACTGCAGCAATTCGAGCGCAACCTTTTTTTTTAAAGAGTTCTGCATTCTGAGAAGTAAAATAACTTATCAGCTGGTCTTATTCAGAGCAAATTACAGCAGTCAGTGCATGCATTTTCATAATTTGTCATATTGCTAGTGCACTCTGACTTAACAGGAGGGACCCAACCTCCTTATCCTCCCACTCACAACTGAGTAAGCAATGCTTTCTGGTTTCATGTCTCTCTTGGTAAAAATTAAAGCAATAAATCATTTTTAAGTCCTGTCTAAAAACCTTTAACCTGTATGGGAGGTAGTAGCCTCTGCTCCCAAAAAGAATAACAAGACACAACTGATGTTTGTATTTATCAAGACACAACTGATGTTTGTATATATCAAGACACAACTGATGTTTGTATATATCAAGACACAACTGATGCTAGACAACAGATGCAAGACACCATGTTCGGCAAAAAGGAAACTACTTTTGAAAGAAGAAGCTCATGCCAAATGTAAAGCATGGGGGTGGTGGTATTATCGTTTTGGGCTGCTTTGCTGCTTTAGGGCCTGGCCCAACTTGTCATCAGTGAGACCATGCCATTCAGTGAAATTTCTTGAGGCGAATGTGAGGCCATCTGTCAAAAAACTGAAGCTGAAACAACCATGGATCTTAACACTGGAAAAGCTACTACAGAATGGAGGGCCCAAAACTAAATCCTATGAAAATGCTCTAGGGGGACTTGAAGGGGGTTGCGCCTACTAGAAAGCCCCTCAACACAGTTGAAGCAGTACTGTATAGAAGACAGGGAAAAACAATCCTCTTGGGTTTGGAATTGTAAGAAAAGGGACTTCGGGTGACATTGGTTGATCATGTTACATCATGGCTCTCGTATTTCTCACTAAAAACAACCTCTGCTGGGGCTGGATTTGAAGGGGTGCTCTACTCATGATATTAATAGACGGCTTACAGTAATCACTGGATGAAGACTCACATCCACTATCTTCCCATCCATTTTCTCTGTTGAGGTCCAGAGTAATGCCGCCTCCTCTTTCGGATTACACCCATAGGATACTGTTTGTCTTGGCGCTGATCCTAGTTCACCGACTGCATCCCTTCATTAATAGTTTCCAAGGTTACCAAACAAAAGAGCTGGATTTCTGACTTGCTGGTTCAGGACGTCCCCTGAAGTTCCATGGTGACTCCACATACAATTTGTTAGCTGCGTTGCTGTTGGGGAGGGAACTGGAAATCTACAGATATCTCGTTCTGAGTATTGCCATGCCAGCTGTTTGAAGTTGAATGTACAAAATGTAAGTATTTGTCTTAAGATATTGCCTCAGGAATTTTCTCCTATATTGAACAGGAAAGTGGGAAGTATAGAGAAGAAAGCTTTTGCTGAATGAGCAGGAGATGGGATTTAAACTGTAGCAGAAGCAGTGACCGCTGGACAACTATAAACCTTACTGTAACGACAGAGCTATTATTAAATATACATATGTTAAATTAACCAAAGAATACTAAATATTAAAAACTTCATTGCATCCTGGCAAAGTGTAGAAAATGGTATAACTATATAAAGCAAATGTCCCCCCATAATGGAAATATTTAAAGCCAAAATTGCATTTTGTAATACCCTCCCGATATCCGTGTTGAGAAGAGTTCAAGGAATTAAAGTTATTTTACTTGTTTTTACCTTTTTCAAAATATTCCAATGTGCAGTGCGTATAAAATGTTACCACCCCATTTTAAAATGTTTAGCTTTAGTTGCTTTACAGCCTGAAATAAAAACACAAATAATCTGACCACTTCCGACTTTATTTAAACACTGTAACCCACAATATCCAAGAAGAAAATTAAATCTAGAAAAGTCTGAAAATTAACAGTAAAATTCCCTATTTGGATAAGTGAGCAGCCGTAAATACTTGGTGGAATCACCTTTTGCTTAAATTACAGCCATGTAATGATCCCGAATGTGCCTCTTTTTAACTTTTCTGACCTAATATTTGCCCTTTCTTCCTGCAGAATTGTACAAGCTCAATCAGAATGCATAGTGGCCCCTTATGCACTGCACTCTTCAAATCCTTCCAAATACTTTAGGTCAGGGCCCTGACTAGGCCACCCATGGACATTCACCTTTGTGTTCTTTATTTTTGCGGTATAATGTAATCTGGGTAATTGTCATGTTGAACAAAGAAACATCTTCCAATTTCCAGCATCCTGGCAGAGAGCTGCAGGTTCTATTCAACAACCTGTCAGTATTTTCTTCTATCCTGAAAAGTTCTAAATTCCCTGCTAAAGAGAAACAACCCCACAACATGATGCTGCCACCACCATGCTTTACGGTAGACATGGTCTTCTTTGGATGGAAAGAGTATTGGGTTTTCGCCAGGCATTGTTTTGCATTCAGGCCAAAAAGTTCATTTTGGTCTCTTCTAAACACACCACATTTTGCAACCAGAATCTACATTGTGCTTTTTGGCACAGCTCAAACAAGACTTGATGTTGCCTTTTTTAAGGAGTGCCACTTTGCCACCCAGGCTAGATATGTTTGGCGCTTGTGATATTGTGGTAAGATGCGGCTATTTACCAGTCTTTGGCATAAAGGCACAAAGCTCCTTGAAAGTTGCCATTGGCTTCTTGGTATTCTTTCTGATCGGTCATCAAGTTTGGAGGGACGGTCAGATTTATGTAAGGTCTGGGTTGTGCCATACGCCTTCCACTTCTTAATAATGGTCTTAACTGTGCTTAAAAGATTTTGAAATCATATGATAACTATCCCAAGCCTTTCCACAACTTTTTCTTGAAGATCTTTGAAAGTACCTTACAGCCCATTGTGGATTATTTGCTTTGAATGGCACTACTAAGCTGTGAAGTCATGTATGAACAACTGCTATTGTTCTTAACAAGTCAAAATCACTACAATTAATCACAGGTGGACGCTAATTAGCATGTTTTGTGATCTGGAAGGTGGTTGGTTATACATTTTGCTTTTGCAATGCTAAGTGTGGTGTTCACTCCAAATGCGGTATTTTTCTGTTTTGATTTTAATATATTTTCACACTTTTTTCTACTTGTGTCTGGGTTACTATGTGTAAATAAATCCGTAAAAATTACTTATTGCTAGAATTGCCCCTATAATCAAATGCCTACTGTACATATTAGAGAATGTTACATAATCTTTATTTGAAAATGCTAGACCTTTGTGAACCAAACATATTTTTTGTGTAAATCTGACACCTTTTAATTAGATCTGTTAACCCACCCTCATCAGAGGTCATTGGGTACTGGACATTTCTATTGCACATTGGGAGAGTACATTGGAGTAAATGAATACCTGTTCAATCAAACCTCTGGCACTGTAAGGTACCACAGTTATTTAATGGTGTAATGGTGTGGTTTGTTGTACTGTTATGTGGCTTACGGTTGTGCAGCACTGTACTGATCTATACTCTTTTCTGTACTGTATTATATTGACGTCGTTTCTGCTTTGCTGGTCTCTTCCGAAAATAGGATGAATGAAATTCCACATGCCTTCACTTCACTTTGTCTCAGAGAACCCAATCACTAATTTCAGAAAAGACCATTCGATTTTATTTTTTTGGTGAGAAATTGTGCATACCATTCCAGATGTTTCTAACTCAAACAAGCCATTGCAGCATCCTGTCCTGTGTGTCTTATTCATGTGCTGTAGACTCTGTGTGTATGTGTGTGTGTATGTTTGTGTGTTGTGTGAAATAGGACGTCCACTACCATGGGAAATGCTGCAGAGGAAGTGTCTATTTACAGAAGAGCTCTTTGGGAACCTCTCTAGAGGAGATGGGAGCCTACTGACTGAGCCACTTGCCTGAGTTCTGCTTATATGGATTCATTACTTGACCTGGCCATCAGCAGTCTAGGATACGGATGAATACATTAACATGATTACAGCCAACGAGCCAGTCTCCTCACCTGCCATTACCCACAGGTGTAGGGTCATCGCAATGACAGAGGCCGGGCATAGAACCAAGACTTGCTTGTGTGTGCATGAAATGCAGCACTGTTCAATTCATCATGCTTGGAGCTTCATCCTTTCGTGCTCCCCCAAACACTTTTAGTCCAGGTTAGAACACACTCCCACAACCAGCCCTCCATGGGTTCAGAGATGTGAGCAGTCATTCTGGGAGTTGTGACAGGCATGCAGAAATAGGAAGTGGTGGTTTGATGACTCAGCTAACACATGAGCAATTGTCTTGAGCTAGCTGCTCACTCTGTCTTTGCTTACTCTGATTCATCTGGATATCTGTGGTCCATGGGTTCGTGGGTGTGTGAGTGGGCATTCAGCTTCATGTGTGGGCGAGTACATGGTTTCACTCTGTGTGATGATACTGGCCCATTTCAAATGAATGGATTATGTTGCTTTGGTCGTTCAGTGGTTCTGGGCTCTGGAGAAGACCAGGAATGAGTGAGTTAAGGGTAAGCCAATGCTAGGTCATTCATGTATGATTGTCGTTTGAGTTGTCAGTTTTTAGTTTGTCACGATGTTCTTAAAAACGTATTGATGACCTTGAGAACTGATGAGAAATACAAATATCTGGTAATTTATTTTATTTTTTTGCGAATTACTATTTAAGTATAATTTGAATTAGCCACTCCTTTAGAGGAAGTGGAAATGCAGTTAATTAAATTAATTTAAGTTCTTTATTCTAAAAATTATTATAGATAGTACTGTTAATATCCATATGATGTACAATAACTAATACTATGTAGCATACAGATGGAAATTGTCATTTAAAAAACAAATAGACAATTATTTTTTTATTTTTACTAGATAATGCCTACTAGATCAAACAGTGGATATTGGAAGGGAACAAATTAATCATATGATGAGGAAAATAATGAATGTACATTTTAGTTAAATGGCTTTGTATTTACCTCCTCCAAAGTCTTTAAGTCATTCAAGTAAATTATGCATTAACCCTTGTTGGTGATCTTAAGGACATTTCAAATAAAAGTCTGAAGGTGGTATTACCACTTCAAACAATGTACTTACTGTCTGTGTAAGTACATCGGCTTAGTGTTTGCTGCCTGCCCAATGGAGCAACATTTTATTAATTCGACAGATGAATACTAACTTAAAAAGGGTACTCAAACAGTTTAGGATACGTTTTTGCTGGTGATTGCAGTTGAGGATAAATGTTTTTCTCTAAACATTTTCCTTTTTGCAAATTAGCCTGGATAGGGACCTGGCTCACAAACACATCTTTCAAGGTCATTACAAATAAAGAGTTTCTAACAGTTTCTAGGAATTTAGTTTCTAAACTACATGTGATGACTCCATGTCACTACCCCTAATGAAGAAGTAGTAGTTCATTTTGTATAGATGTTTTTTACACATCATCACCTAAGTCAGCATCTGGTTCCCCATTCGCTCAGTTGTATTATCAAAACTCTATGATAATTGAACAATCATTGAAGCTATTTAAACCAGTCACATCAGTGGCTGTATTGAATAACCTTAGGAATGGTATGTATCAGTTGGTTATGATCTCGCTTGAAGCAAGAAAAGACTTGGGGCTGGACGGTTTTCTTTGACATATGGGTCTCTATGGGTAAAAGAATCCCCCACGCTTATTTTGGTTCCGCTCATACGGCACCCATTTACTGTAAGTTGAGCGCCTGTTGTGTTGTGGGCGTCCGTGAAGTGATGGTAGTTTTGGTATTATGACCATTGCAGCGTGGGTAGGTGAGCGTGGGAGGATATGAGTGAGATTACTCAGCGTTCTGTTACTTGGCAGAAAAAGGAGCCCTCCTGACTTACATTTGCAGCAAATGTTTAACAAATATATTTTGTGATTTATTCAGATGAACAACTTTGGCAATTCATCAGTTAGGCTAGAAAATGTGGTGATTGGACAATTATTTAATTAAATTATTTAATTCAGGGGTTTGTTGACAGGTGCTAATATTTATTTTGTTACTGCTTTGAAATTGCATGAAATTGAGTTGATTTACTGATATACAGATCAGCAAATGGAAATATTTAGGCTAGTCCGTTTCTAGTATATGCTGGAGGTTTATATGCAGTATTTTTAGGCAAAGCACATCTCAACATGACTTACAAACTTTCTTTATACTGTGCAGAACTTACATTGTTTTGTTCTTACAGTATTATTTTGCTTTATGATTGGATGGTTTATAATTCTCTGTTTAGATGATGTCAATTAGAAGATTGTGTATAAATGTCAAGTTAATGTCACTTATGAATATGAGTAATAGTAGTGGTGTAGTGTTTGTGTAGTAGTAGTGGTGTAGTGTTTGTGTTTCTGAGTAAAATGGAAATCATCATGGGTTCTGGTCTGAACTAAATGACTAATACCTAAACAATTACCAATATGGACCTTTTCGGTATGTCAGGTATTTAGTAACATTCAGCATATTTCTTTAAGAATACATAGGAATGTGTCCAACTTAGTGTGCCTTTTGTCCTGCATTTGAATGTGTGAATGTGATTGTTTCAACTTTTTTGATTTATCTCAGTAAAACTGCTGAAATATATAGTTACATGTTGCTCATTTGAAATCATGCTTTGCACTCAGTAGCAACTTACTCCTGTTCTCTTCTGATCAATTTGCTTGATTAGTGGACAACATTTATAACATAATAGGAGACATGATTAAATACCATGTTTGACAATTAAATACATTTTTAGAAGCATTCTCTCTCTACCATTTTCTCCTTCTCTCTCTCTGACGGACAGGGGATTGGATCAGAGATTATGGGGTGCTTTAGAAACTGAAACAGTGAGTTGCTAGTCGTTTGATTTATATAATGATTATATGGTGAACCTGAAAGTAGGATTGTGCTATATAGCACCTCAGATTAACTCGGTACACAGCATTTTATAGCAAAACTTTAACTAGTTATTAAATCAAATGTTATAATGAATGATGATATACAGTATTGTATTTAAACGTACTACTCTGTAATTAAACATTTTAGAAGTAGTTTCACGATGTCTTGTCTGAAAACGGATTGCCAGTAGATGGCATCGTAGTCCCAGGAAAGTGTCTGAGCTACTGTACTGCAATGGGACAGTTTATAGTTCTGCATTATTGTACTTTTTCGTCTTTCAACATGGTCCAAAAACATAAGCGAGTAAAATATTTATATATTTTTGATATATAGCTTATAAGCCTCTCTCTCTTTCTATCTATCTATCTATATATATATATATAGTGTATATAGTATGTTTCGATCCGCAGGCTGTCACTTTTAAATGTATATTGAGTTCATTAAGTTTAATGCAATAAAACAGTAACCTCACACAATTTATTCATCAGTCATTTGCATTGTTAAAATCAATAAATATAACATACGTAGGCAGGAATATTTTCCAATTGTTTTTTTTTTGCCTTCTTTTTCCTAGTCCTTGTTTGTACGCTAAAATAGCCACATCATAATTGACGTACCCCTTATCAGAAAAATGCAAATTTTATGGTCGGCTGATCTGTTTCAATGTATAGTCATATTTTCGACAAAACCGCACAATAATGTGTTTATTGCCCGAACGAAAATGTCATCGTCAGAATGTTTTGAAAATATGTTATCTTATGGTTAACAATTAGACTGGTATGTAGGATATACTGTCTACTGTGTCAAACTGCTATAGGAATTGTGCCAGTCATTATAATAAAGGATATTGAAAACATGGAAATGCCTACACAACGTCGACGACAAAGCCAGATGGTGGATATTTTCCAACAAA
This sequence comes from Novumbra hubbsi, assembly GCA_016801125.1. Classification (NCBI taxonomy): domain Eukaryota; kingdom Metazoa; phylum Chordata; class Actinopteri; order Esociformes; family Umbridae; genus Novumbra; species Novumbra hubbsi. The sequence goes on from JACXGK010000543.1 coordinate 68,632, forward strand.
ACTAATAAACATTTCTAATAGGCAAAGTAACGTAGGTCTATTGGTAAAGAATAAAGCCGAAATGTATATTATATTCAGTCTAATGTTTGAAATAAATCGAAATATATGTAGCAGTTTTGTTTCAACTCAAGTCAAACCCTCTTAAATTTAGGTGATGTGTATTTAAAATTTTTTTATGTGATATGCTCAGTAAACCAAAGGTTATTGACTTCACATTTAGTGAGTGAATTATGTAGTACAGGAAAGGCTATCCTTTTTTCATATGACATTTTCACTCAACGAGGAGTTTGTTTATTAATACTGCCAACACCAATTTCTAAACAATCAAATCGCTCAAATTTCAAAACATGTGCTGAGCCTTTTTGTGTTTGATAAGGATACGAATCAGACATTTTATTTTGTGTGGTTTGGAGATCACTTTAAGCGCACTTTTAGCTTAGAATAGAAACCTAGTTTTTCAAACACATTTTTTATTTTGAAAACTTGAATCTGACTGGAGAACATAAAGATTCAATAGAAAATGTAAATCTTGTTATTTTAGTACACACGTGTAGCCTAGGTTAAAAGGCTTACACTGTAGCCAAATATTCACCTGCTCAGTAGAACACAATTAGAGTGTGAGGAAATGAAATTAGTCAAATTTTTGGGGTAGTAATTTTTGTTGAACTTCTGTGACATGTTTCCCATTTTTAAAAATATGTTGTTATGTAATACTGAATTCGAAATAATTGCCCTCAAAGCTTATTTCAATGCCTGGGATAAAATGAAGCCTAATTGTATACATAGGATCCTTATTTCTTCTGTTAATGTGTATTTTATTTATCGCAAACCATTCATTTAAAATGTAGGACACGATACAATTCAGTTAATATTTTTGGGATGTGATATTCCAGCTTGATTGGGAAAATCATGGACATAGACTCCCATTGATCTGTAGTGTAGTTACTGATCAACCTTGTGATTTCTACAATAAAATACATATTTCAAATCCCTTTACATTTCACATCTATTTTGGTCTACAGAATTCTGGACACTGGCACACATTTCTTGAAGGCTAATGTGTCATTGAGAGTTGTGACAGTCAGACACCTCCACAGTCTGTGGTTATGGCAATTCTTCATGATTATCCTTTAGTCTTTCTCACTTTCAGTCAGTGGAATTACCAGAAAGGTATCTACATTAAAGAACTTATAAATCAGCCTTTACCTTTTGATTTCATGCCACAACCTCCCTATCATGAAGCACGTCAAGTAGTTCCACACTGCTTAAAGGAAATACTCTCTGGTAAATATTCTCATTTATTTCTGTTGTGTTTTTTTGTTTTGTTATTTGTAGTAACTATAAGGTTTACTATTTTCATATGGGATTTCTTTTATTGAACAGTTACGTCCTTTGCTAGATCTTGTGCCTCTCTATATTTAGAGAATAAGGTGTGTGTGTGTGTGTGCGCATAAATCTCTGACCATTATCTAGTCCTGTTTAGCAACACTTTGCCATAGATCCTCTCTGAACTGATTGATTGAGTTCTGATTGTCAAGCCTGAAGGAGCTAATAAAGTGAGTTCTGATACGTATACACTTAAGTAATGGAGCAGACAACCTGGCTTTGTAAGAACCTTGTACTACCAGTTCAGGGGACCCCAGAATAATCTGTCTAACCACCCCACTCCCCCTGGTACCTCCACGACTACAGAGACAAGGAGAAAACTTGACAACATAGGCAGTGAGTACTTGGGCAGATTTAGGCTGTGGGAAGGTAGAACAGCAAACAAGATGAATCTATCTACCATATCCGTCCTGCTGTCTGACCCCAGTGTGTATATATAAGTATTATCATTGTCACTTCTATGTTGCTTTCTTTAATGTTTATGTTACATATAATCAAGAGATACATGACAGCTAGAGTTGCAATGGTTTTATTGCTCAGGGGAATAACATATTCTATGTGTGGGTTTTAGTTCACGCAAAGGAGGTCGAATGTGGAAATCATTATGTGGCCTGATGGTTGCATTCTTACATTTTTTGCTATGTTTTACAATTTTTATAAGTTCTGCAACTAATAAAAAAAGTGAAAGCAAGCGAACATAAATAGGATGACATAACTGGTGATGGATGCAGAGTGTATCAATAAAACACTTCAGCACATAATGTACAAAGCTGAGACAATGGGACACTTCAGTGGACAGCGCAGTTGTCCTCCTCATGTAAGAGGGAATTAATGAATTTAATTAGTGGAAATTAATGAATTAATGTAGTTTAGGAGGCAATATTGTCTCAGATTTTCTGCGTGATGTAGTAGTGTGATATAGACACTTCCAAGCTAGATGCCTAAATGACTTGTCCAGCAATCCCCATGCTATCCTATGCTGTGACTTTAATGAAAGAATATATAAAAACTGCAGGCCACATTTTTTTGATTGTCATTTTTATCTTAAGAGCCCAATTCAATCAAGCTGGAATCAATTGCCCTATTTTTGCAGTAGCACTTTTTCCACTGGTGAAATTAAATCACTGATGTGTCTTGGTTACTGTTTAAAAAAAATCTACAATTACAGGGAGATAATAAATATATTGTTTTTTTCCTCAAGCTGCATTGGCCACTGATGTGGTTGCCAGGCCTAAACCAGGAGTTGTGCATCAGGGTGTCTGATTGATGGGCGGGTGCACGTTGGCACGGCTTGCTGGTGCTTGAAGTGCAGTGCATCGTGGGTGGTATCAAAGTAGACAGCCTTAATTTACAATTTGAAATCATTGTGCCAGATAGAAAGACGTGTCACAAGCCAGATCTGGCATGCAGGCCATGTTTTTACACATTAATTGTGTAACTTAAATAATTGTTTTAAGAAAGTAGTAGACGTTTACTATTCTTTGCTACAGGTGGGAGGATAGGGGAGAATTAGCTAATTAGAAGATGTGAGGGATGATCTGAGGGAAAGATTATGATGCCAGGGCATTAGGGCTAACACCCCTACACGTTTGATCTTTGCCATGGGGTCTTTAGTGACCACAGACAAACCTGTTTATTGTCCCATCTGAAAGATCCCAACACAGGGCAATGTCCCCTTCACAGCCCTATGATTTGCTACTGGCCGTTCATCCTGAACCCATTGTCCAACAGTACAGACATACTCCGCGCAGATTTCAGAGATTATTATTTCATGATGTCCTGTATTTGCAAAGCAATTTCTATTGGCTAGCCCTGGTTTTAGTGTTATAGTCTGTGTGATAGCCTAGTGGTTAGTCCATTGGGCCAGTCATTTAATCGAAGGGGATCAACAATATATTTATGTGTCCTTTTGAAAAGCACTTAATCTTAGTTGCTCCTTAACACCGACCCTCACTGGTACCAAGCTCTGCGATATGTCAAATATTTGCTTCACAAATATTATTAGCATAGTATAATGGTATCATATATGAGTGTTATGTATTATAATGATAAATCATTACTATTGTTATTATTCAAAACAAACGTATACTGCAGTAAACGTGGAATACCATGACAATCACTGTGCCAATAGTAAATTGTTGTAATAACAATAATGTTTCCTATAAACCTTGTGGTTTTATGCTGACGTATGAGACCACAGGTATGACAAGGAATATTGTTTTTACGCTTTATAATAGCAAGAAAGCATTTCAGGTGTTTGCAGTGGCTCATGGTGCCAAGATGTAGCTCTTAGTAATAGCATCTGGGCCATATACCCTTATTCACATCTTATTACTTCCCAAGAACTGGTTTCTTGAGGCTGTGAGGCTTCTACCGAAGGGGTTTTGCTCTAGCATTGAGTCTACATAGCAATGAGTCTATGTGTGGGCTTGTTTTGAATGCACAGATGTGCACAAACCAAACATAGGATGTTGAAATGTCACTCAGAAATACCAAATCCTCCACAAAATATCTCACAATAATGAGGCTGATCTCTTTTTTTGAAAAACCACATGCTTTTCTCAGTTTTGTTGACAGGTGTATTTGTTTACACTGGAAGTTGGTTGTCTTGTTAATGTCAAAGAAACATTCACATTCTTCCTTTTAACCCACTCGTTACTTAAAAACATTTTATACACAAATGGTAGAATAGTTCATGTGTTAGGTCAACTATATTAGAATATTTAATCAACTACATTAACTTGTCGTCAGTTTATAACAACATGGTAATATAGTTGATATTTTGTCATCTATAAATCCAATCAATGACATTTATCAGTTGAAATCGGTTCATGTATCAAGCGTATAACATGTAACCTTTTGTAGATTGTAGTGTAAGGATATCATGGAATTACACAAAGTGGGGAGATGTGTGCTTGTTGAGTTGTGCATGCAGGTGTATGTGTGTGTGTGTGTTAGAGAGTGTGTTGGTGTCAACACTCCCACCTGTGGTTGTGTGTGCTGTGTGACATTCGGGTGCTCTTAGCTAGACTGTGGGAGGCCTGCAAACGGCTTTTACACAAGGACAAAATGTCTGCTGTAAGAAGAACCCACCTTAGTCCATTTCATGTGGAGTCTGGTACTCTACAGTGTTTAGAAAATAGAACATTAATTTATTGACTGCCATACTTGTCAGATGTACATATTAAGAAGATTCTACCTACGACTGTTTATCCCTATTATAACATTTCTGAAATGAAGTATTTATACATAAGCTTACAGGAAAATGTAACTTTTTCAACAGAAACTTTCAAGTGGTTTAAATTACATTACATTATGTGTCCTGATATTCACCTGTAGGCAAATGCTTTTAAAGTTACATTGAAACTATGTATATTCAGTCAAATATCTCTTTTATGGAAATGTCAGATAAAGTTAATGTGCTTTCAGATAGAGTAGGGAGCTGATGGAGGATGTTTACATGACAGTGTGTCTCCATGATGGCTATAGTAGACCTTGTTAAAAAGTTCTCTGTGGTGAATTTACTCCGTCTTATTTGAATGAGTTTCAGTATTGAATGTTGCCGTTCATTATTACGTAGGAGTGATTGGTTGTTATCTCCAGTGTCCAATATCAACTAACCTGATCGAAAGAGATCAAAACCTGTCTGAATATACCTATATTTATCTTAAGTCTACTTGGTTTTTCCAATTTCACCCGATGTTTGTAATGTCATGGTTTTCATGTCACAGTTCAAAGGTGTTTCATTTGTTAAAGAGCCTGTGTGTTCAATTTTTTGTCTTGAACTCTTGAAAGCGAATAGTAGTTGGTACAATAATTCAGACCAAATGTTTTCAAACATAACTGTAAAAGTCTATACTAGTTCAGGTGTCCCTTCCTTTCTCTTTCTTTATCTCTCTATTTTTCTCTGTCTAAAATGAGGGAAATGTATCGACAAGTCAGCCAACGGCTCTGAAATCCTCTCAGTTTAACCACGAAAATGCATCAAAGAAATGCTCTGAAAACCTCTCAGTGTCATCTGACTGATTTTGATAGTGAAAATGCACAATAAACCTTATGTTTTGTGTTGAGACAAGTGCTGTTCATGTGTCCTATTATTTTTGAACTTATGTTTTTGGGTAATTAAAATAAGGCCAAATTATCTGTTTTCTGCAAGTTTTTTTTCAATTATATGTGGATATAAATTGATACTTTCCAAAATTTATATTTTGTTCTGAATTAACAAACAAAACATGTATATTAATACTGTTACATTTGTTGAAGGCCTCATTAGATTGTTAGGCCTAAACCTTCTTAAGGGCATGGTAATATAAAGTTGTCAACATCAAAGTTAATTATGAAGCACATATTTGAAATAAATGGTGGTAGCTCATTAATATTGTAGCCTATTTGTGTTAGACTTGTTTTTATATAAATAAATCCCAAAGTCATTCTGAAACTATGATGGCTGGGGTGATTATATTATAGACATAGACGTTCAGGGGAAATTTGCCTCATGAATGTTTCACAACCCACTCAGTTTCGATAGGAAAAATCGTTAACCTTTTCAGCAACAACAAATGCCTATCAAAAAACAAGTTATATATATTTAAAGCTCTATTTCTTTGTCACAAAGACTCAGACCACTGACAGAGACTATTGTTTCACAATTAAATTCATGGCAGTTGAAAGTATACATTTATCATCCAAATGCAGACTTTGTTTAATATTTGTCATACTTGTACATTTCATAATTTTTTTTGGGCTTGCTTTAGTTAGTTTTTAGGTTTAGACAGTTTTTACCTTTTCAAATAAGAATGACACAGAGTGTTGAAGTGTATTAATTGTTATTATGTTGACTACTGTACTTAGTTGGTTTATTGACATTTAGATTTTATGTCAGTGTCTAATGCAAACATATTTGGGGGAAGTCATTAATACACATAACACAATGCTACCACAACAGTACTGTACATTACAGAGGATCAACAACATTGCCTTTACTCTACATCACCGGCCTATATGCCAAAGTAAAAGAATGAAGCCTGTGTTTGAATCAAAATGCATCCAAAATCTAGTTTGAATTAACCTCTCGGACTAAATAAAAAAACCTAGACTTGGTTCGCATCCAATACCACCAACATAGTGGAGGTATTTCTCAGTTTTGTGATGCATCATGTTCTAGGTATTCATGTCAACAGCGGAGACGTGGTGGTGGTCAGGATCAAAAGAAATATGAAAGGAGCAGAGCGAAGGTAGAAAGTTAACACAAGATTCTGCTTCAGGTTTACAAAGAAAATGTCATTCTGGAATTAAGTACATGATTTTTGTGGGACAAACAATGATTAGCTGTTGCTCTCAGAGTTGCTAGGCTTGTATTTCAACTGTCGAAATCTGTAAGACATGTGGGAAGGGCTTCCATCAAATATTTGATTTGATGTGTGAAGTCTGAGCTTGGAGATGTCTGTGTTTTATATGTTTTTTATTCATATAGAACATTTTCTATTCTGTTTTTCTTTACCTTCGAAAATGTGAAGTAGATTGTATAGATTAATTACATTTTAAGATTGATTATAAGGCAGCAATATGGAACAACTTTTCAAAGGTTGTGTAGTTTCAGCTGTAGTTGTAAGGGATGTTATTTTGAGAGATGCTTGCAGTATTTATCCTGTATAATTGTGCTGTTTGTTAGTTTGTGTATAAAGAGAGTGAGTGGTACCGTGTGTTTGTTTCAAGGCTCAGACTTGTTTAGAACACGTTATCTTCTCAGATTTCCATTAGTCAAGAGTGTGTGGTTATTTCTCTGTGTCAAATACAGAGTGTGTGGTTATTTCTCTGTGTGAAATGGCTCTTAAACACCTTCATTCACCTATCATTTGTTACACCAACTGTAACATTTTGCAATTCAAATCTGACATCTTTACTATTTGCATACATATAACCTTTTCATTAAGTTTGGTGACGTCCTGTGAAATCTTAACTCCTGTTCTATTTCTGGAATTAATTTATTTCACTTGAATGGACAATGGTAATTTATATGTAATTGTTTTTGGGGATATCTACATATAAGTTATGAAATCCTTGTAAAACATAGGCTGGATGTAATGTTTTATTTAACTTGACGAAAACAAGGCAATGTTACACAATATGTATATTTTTTAGGATAAGCTATAAGGTCAGTGTGAAATAAAAGAAAAGCTCAAAGTAGAAACCTTACAGGATTCAGCTTGTTTTTTTTGGGGCTGTTTTGAAGCAACACGCAGACATTATTTCTCTGACTTCCTGTTTCAGGCTGTTTTGTTTACCATTGAAGGTCCTATTTTTAAATGGCTTACCGTGCATTTACGTCATGTTGTAGTGGTCAGAGGAACTAAATGTCTGTTTCGAAGGAATGAGTTGAAGAGCGTTTGTGTGCTCGGAACCTGGAAAGAATGCAGGAACCTCTTCTCTTCATTGACAGATAAAAGGGCCAACATGTTTGTTGAGATTTTCAGTGATAAGTGAAGTGTCTTAGTGTTTAGCAGAAAGATTGGAGTTGACAAATCATACCATTTCCTTATTGTAATTGGAAGAGTTGTGTTCATGTGCAGTGTTCCCAGAAAGAAGGTCATATTAGCCGGTTTCTGACATTGATGGATTGCCGCATTAGGACTACAGCTTACTTGAAAATGTTCTTGGTTTGTTGTTTTTCCTCCTTTATTTGTTTGAGTATATGTCCCCCCAAACAAACGGAATTGAAATGATCTCACCTGATGAAAATACCTTTGTGTTTCCAGTCAGTATGCACATAATATACACAGCTCAAAAAATTAAGGGAACATGTAATCATCACAGTATAACGCCAAGTCATTTAAAGATGACTGACTGATACTGACTGATACTTTTCTAGTGTTTCTAGTGTCCTTGTCACTACTGGTGGCATGAGATGGTACCAGCAGACAGCCCATTCAGGTGGCACAGGCAGTCCAGCTCCTCCAGGATGTCACATCCATACGTGCCGTCGCAAGAAGGTTTGCTGTGTCTCCCAGTACAGTCTCAAGATCATGGAGGAGCTACCAGGAGACAGGCCGGTATACCAGGAGAGCTGGACAGGGCTGTAAAAGGGCATCAACCCAGCACCAAGATCGGTACCTGCTCTTTTATGTGAGGAGCACTGCCAGAGCCCTACAAAATTACTGACGTGCATGTTTCTGACCAAACTGTCACTAACAGATTCCATGACTCTCCATGAAGGTGGCATGAGGGCCCGACATCCTCTAGTGGTAGTGGGACCGGTGCTCGCATCCCAGCACCGTGCAGCTCGAATGTCATTCGCCAGAGAACACCAGAATTGGCAGGTCCGCCATTGGCGCCCCGTTCTCTTCACAGATGAGAGCAGGTTCACACTGAACCTGCCTACACACTCGTGTGGCCAGAGTGTGTAGGCAGTTCCTGGGTGACATTGGCAAGATGCCATTGACTGGCCCGGTCCTCAGACCTGAATCCAATTGAGAACCTCTGGGACGTCAGGCATCCAATAAAGGCATGGGCACTCTCTCTCTGCCTTGCCCTCTTTGGCTGGGCATGTACAGGGAAATGACTAGACCTCTTACCTAGGAACAGTGACCTTAAGGCTCGAACATTCAGATCATAACATCTCATATTCTTCCGCTCACAGTGTGTCATAAATGCCTGCAAGTTTTAAAAGCCACTGTCTGCCTACACAAAGCCACTCTGGGCTGGCCTGACACATGTGGGAGAACTTCACTAATCCCCACGCACACTGTCCCAGGCACATAATGGATGGATACACATCTATACTCTTACCCACTTTCTATCTGAGATTAATTCACTAAAGTGGAACTCACCGTTAAGTACACATGGATGATAAATAGCTGCTATTAATAACAGAGGGGACAGCGCTGACTGTCGTGGTCTCCTTACCTAGGTGCTGGCTGTCGTGGTCTCCTTACCTAGGTGCTGGCTGTCGTGGTCTCCTTCCCTAGGTGCTGACTGTCGTGGTCTCCTTACCTAGGTGCTGGCTGTCGTGGTCTCCTTACCTAGGTGCTGACTGTCGTGGTCTCCTTCCCAAGGTGCTGACTGTCGTGGTCTCCTTCCCTAGGTGCTGGCTGTCGTGGTCTCCATCAGTGCTGTGTTCCTATCTGCTATCTCACTGTTTGTGAGGCTAAATAGCAAGATGGAGGGCACGTATACTACATATTGTGGAGGGATTGTGCTCTAAACTTAGATAACATTTAGATGTGGTTTGATGTTTACTGTTGTGGGTGGTTCTGTGAAATAGAGACACAAAAGCAGAGTGAATCACATCAAGACTATGTTTTCTCTCAGTTTTTTTTTCATCCAGGAACTTATTTTATAAATTGTATAGTATTGGGTAAAGTCTTTTTGGTGTCCTTCATATTTATTTTTACAAATTGACCTGTTATTCATAAAATGCATATTTGTCTTTAGTAGATTTCATGACAAGGAGTTATTATAATGATTTAATTCAGTGCAGCAAATCTTGTTGTCACTCTCAATCCTAAACCAGTTACTAAATCCGTGTTGAAGGCCTATAACATGATGAGATGTGTCAAGCACAAAGACAAGGAACATGAGTCAATAATCAGTTCTTTTATTTCTGGAGTAGATATAGTGTCTGCTCAATAAATAATGCATGACATGTTCTGTGTCCTTAGGAATGAGGTCATAAAGAATGATTGCCCTTGGTGTGAGCAATGCCTTTGACATCCACTTCAATGTACATAAATCCATCTTGAATGATAAACGGAATACTGAATATACCTTTCAACCTGAAACCTCTGTATTGTAATTGCTGCAAGGCATAGAGACACAGCGGGTTGTACATTGAAATGCTAAACGAA
>JACXGK010000543.1:78960-103216 GCA_016801125.1 Novumbra hubbsi
GCAGACCGATAGAGATGGAAAGGTGTCTTGTGTAGCAGACCGATAGAGATGGAAAGGTGTCTTGTGTAGCAGACCGATAGAGATGGAAAGGTGTCTTGTGTAGCAGACCGATAGAGATGGAAAGGTGTCTTGTGTAGCAGCCCGATAGAGATGGAAAGGTGTCTTATGTAGCAGACCGATAGAGATGGAAAGGTGTCTTGTGTAGCAGACCGATAGAGATGGAAAGGTGTCTTGTGTGGCAGACCCATAGAGATGGAAAGGGTCTGGTCTGTGCAAAGGTTTCCTAAGTACAGGTGTGGTCAAATTTGTTGGTACCCCTCCACAAAAAACTAAGAATACACAATCTTTTCTGAAATAACTGGAAACTGACATAAGTAATTAGCATCCAAACCATTGTTTATTCTATAATTGATAGAAATTTGTCTTTGCTTTCAAGTTTTTATTTAACACGCTATTGTAAATAATAAAACAAATGAAAATGGCATGGGAAATAATTATGAGACACTTAACTTAATATTTTGTTGCACAACCTTTAGAGGCAATCACTGCCATAAAATGTTTTCTGTAGCCCTCAATGACACTTCTGCAGCTGTCAACAGGTAGTTTGGCACACTCTTCCTCAGCAAACTGCTCCAGCTGTTTTAAGTTTGATGGGTGTCTTCTCCAGACAGGAAGTTTCAGCAATTTCCATTATGTTTGATAGGATTCAGATCAGGACTCATAGAAGGCCACTCCAATGTTTGTTCTTATCCATTCTTGGGTGCTTTTAGCTGCGTGTTTTGGGTCATTATATAAATGTTCGCAAATTCTGGTTGGAGTCATTCTGGGTCTTCTTCCATGGAGCCCACTTTCGCTCAAAAAGTGAGGGATGGTTTAATCTGAAACGAATGGTACCTTCACCTTAGACTTCAGCTGGTATCTCTTTGGCAGTAATCCTATTTTTTTTTTTCTACCACTCGCACTCTCCTTCTGATCAATCTGGGGTGGATTTTCCTCTTGCGACCGTGCCCAGGGAGGTTGGTTACAGTTCTATGGACCTATAAACTTCTTAATAATATTTGCAACTGTTGTCACAGGAACATTAAGCTGCTTAGAGTTGGTCTGGTAGCCTTTACCTTTACCATGCTTGTCTATTATTTCCTTTCTAAAAACTCCTCAGACAACTTTCTCTTTTGCTTTCTTTGGTCCATGTTCTATGTGGTGCACACAATTATACCAAACAGCACAATGACTACTTTTCTCCATTTAAATGGAGGCTAAATATGATACTTTTGTATGTCTACTCTAGGGGTGTGAAGGAGCCGTAATATAAAAGGTGTACACAATGAACATGTAATGTTCTACTACAGAAACCCAAAATCCAGTGTAACAGTGTATTTACAGTGCTTAAATGTCAAAAGACAAAGAAAGTCTAATACGTGACAAAACACAGATTAACAACTGACTGACAGGGAAACGAGTCCACTGTGAAAGGAACAACTGGTGAGCCTCTGCAATAAGAGACCAAATTAAAGAAATCAATGAATTATTATTTATTTAGTATCGTAAAAAAAACGATTGCCTGTATGAACAATGATGCCTGTGTCCAAATTAATGAATCTATTTGTCACTATGGGGTGGCCATGTTAAGTGTCTGAGCTGGACTATTTTTTGCTCTTCTGCTGATGCAGCATGTTTCTTTGCTTCAGAAAAAACGTAGGCCACGTCATCTACACTATTTATACTTATACTTGAATTATTGTGTTTCATTTTACAAGGTTTGCACAATAAATAATGGATCACAATAATAAAAGGATTGCTAAATATCTCATCTAAAACCTAAGGCAGTAGGATATTTTAATAGTTTCACTCACATACTGTAGTTAAGTCTATTCTTTGACTGAATGGCAATTTGGTAGCATAAACAAGATTCAAATACACCTCTCACTGACTAGCTGACTAATCCTTAATATAAAAATTTAACTATTTCTGTCCAGTCTTTCTGTGTTTCACAATATTGAGTGCAGTGTCTCACCAGTGCTACATTATCCAAGATAAAGCAAATCCGCACATAATATATTAGTAACAAAGAAAAAAAAATGCAACTACATCAAATAAAAAATATACACCAAAAGCCTAAAATAGTACAATACAGCAAGCTATTAAAAGCAAGAATAGATTGCATGCGAGAGATGTCCTTTCTTTGCTCTCCCTTACAATACCCAGTCAGAGGTCCCACAACAGCTATCCCAACTCATATGAAAGGACCCATTTTCTTTGCTGATAAGTTTGTAAAACAATTTCTGAGTTCATTTTAAACCAACGAGAGATTGTATGTAGTATCTATGTGTTTTTACTTGCCGACATACATTAAGTTCAGTTTTAATTTTGAGAAATAAAACTGTTGTTACATCTAAACAGACCTAAATGCCCTAGAACATAGACGTTATGCATTTATTTTTAAAAGATGAATTAGGAATCTATGTTAAGATTTTGTCTTATTATATTTTAAAACTTGAGCTTTCTGTCTAATCTGTGGTCTCTGTTTTACATGTGTATACAGTAGTTAACTGAGGATGTGGGTTCCCAAAAATTTTCTATCATCAGCTAATAGAAGCCTGGTGAAAGTGAGTGGTACGTGGGGCTATGAAATAACACCCTGTGGTTTATGAGTTGGGGAAAAGTCAGGACCAGAGGTTTGTAATAGAAGCCGCGTGAAAGTGAGTGGTACGTGGGGCTATGAAATAACACCCTGTGGTTTATGAGTTGGGGAAAAGTCAGAACCAGAGGTTTGCGGATCAGAAAAACACATGACACACAAATTGTCATTTTTGTTTATGGCAGTGTGACTCGTATTTCCATAAAATCTAAGGAAACGACGAACAATGTGTCTTGTTAAGCGTGATAATAATACCAATGATTTGTTTTTCTGCACTACAGTATATATTTATTGATTCTTGCCTGGATAGAGTATGTTTATTGATTCATATGCTTTCTTTCTTCCACTTCAGATTAAGATGGATGTGAAGGAAGTGCCATGAGAGAGAGGTGGAATGGCAGTGAGAGAGGTGAGACTGTTCCCTCTGAGAAATGATTTGGAGAGGACACTGGACGAGTCCAGTCACAAAGTACTAGAGAGAGAAATAAGAGAGACGACAGCCAGCAGCGGTGAAACATTTGTCATGTAAAGCAAATTCCCCATTTCAGACCAAAAATAACCATGAGTAAAACAAAACGAATACATGCTGGTAAAATTAACCTTTCCCTTATTGCATGGGAAGACAACTACATTTAGTTTCTATTGGATCAAATGTAAAAGTATTTTTGCACTGCAGCTTGATCACAACTAAGCCCAACCACATAATACCTGAACACTTTAGATATCAAGTGGACTCGGAAAGTATTCAAGCCTTTGCATTGTCTCAACATTTTGTGGCGTTATTGACTACATTCCGGACACATTTCCCTTAATGATGTAGCGGAAGCACGTTTTGCACCAATTTGTTGACAATTAAAAACAAAAAACATGTACATAAGAATTCAGACCCTTTCCCAAGATACCCCAAATGGAGCTGAAATGCATCAGGTGCACTTTGATTATACCCTAGAACTATTGATTGGACATGCTTTAGAAAGGCCCTCTGTCTATAAACAGTGGCTCTCAAACGTATTCACCCCTTTGGACATTTCCACATTTTATGGTGTTACAACATGAAATCAAAATTGATTTAATTAGAAGTTGTTGCCGTTACTGCCATAGACAGCAAGTAGTTCTGTGCAGCAGTTATTGACCTGCCCAAAGCTTTGATCCTCTGTGGTCCATTATTGGGCCGACCTTCTCTGTATACATCAGTAATGCTGTATCTGCTACCAGTGACTCTTTCATTGGCCTTTACACAGACAGCCTTACTTTGTGAACATCTGGCTCAGCGTTGAATTCTTTGCTGACATACCCTTCAACATAGCATATATACATAGCATATATTACATGCAAAACACTTTCCGCGATTTCTAACTAGTCTTCAATTGTAGTAAAACCAAAAAAGGATATTCCATCGGAAACTCCCCTGTACCCTACAAATATTCAGTCAGAATACATTGATAACTACACGTATTGTATCTCTTTTTATCTCTTTCCAGACCCACATTAGTCACCTCTAGTCTACAAATTCCTGTTTTGGAAAACAAAGCCTCCTTCATCCATGCTGCAAAGATACTTTTGTAGAAGTGGCCGTACTAACTGTGCTACCATGGTGATGGGCTCTACAGGGTTGTGGCCAACAGTCACTTCGATAAATGATAAGTATTTTGTCACAATGCTATCCTCTTTGTCACCAGTGCCCTCTACAATAGTCACTACTTTGATCTTTATGCTCCGATAAACCCGTCCTCGCTGCATACACAATGCCAGACTCACTGGTACCAACTTATCTACAAGTCCCTCCTAGGCAAATCCCCACTTTATCTCTGCTCGCACCTCAATGTCTGCCAACCCAATAGAAATCTGAACTCAAACAGATATCCCTCACTGGTCATTCCTAAAGTCAATATTTTTCTTTGGCAGTTGTTATCTTCAGTTCTCTGCAGCCAATGACTAGAATGAACTGCAAAAGACTGAAAACCTTGCCACTCGTATCACTCCATACTCTTCAATTATATGAAATGCTATCTAATCACGGTACCTGCTAAATACTACTAATTACATTGGAATATACTGTATACTATGTAGGACCTCATATAAATCGTTATGTGCCTTTCTAAATCAAGCCCTAGTTCAAGAGAAATCTTAAGGATGGTCTAGGACAAAGGATGCATCTCAGCTCAATTTAGAGTGCATCTCAAGATATATGCTTATTCGTCTTCCATGGTCAATTTGATACCATTAACTTTCAGGCCAGACAGGTCAAGACATCCTAACTAACATGTGGCATAGAAGAGCTTTCTTGCAAGACAACATATCAAATGTTGAAACTGAGAAATGTGTGTGTTTTTCGGAAAAATACATGCCTATTTTGAATATTATGCCAGCTACCTGAAAAAAACAAATGGGTTGGGGCAGGGGCATGTTTACCACTGTGTTTCATCACCTGTTGTTTTAACAACACTCTGAGTAGACCAATTGCGGAACTGAGTAGACCGATTGCTTTTTTGTTGTTTTGAAAGTGAACTGTTTGGCCATTCTTGCTTGATATAGGATTTTGGCTAGTCAACAGTTTGGCGTCCCATTTGTCCTAGTCTTGATTTCATAATGGGGCAAACGTTTTCATCGGGTGACAGGTCTGGACTGCAGGCAGGCCAGTCTAGCACCCGGACTGTTTTACTATGAAAACATGCTATGTTAACACATGCAGAATGTCACGGGGATGTACCACCTCCTGGTGAACGCACCACGGACCCCGATCACCCGCACCTGCTCCGTGTTATCCTGTGTATATGTGTTCCCCTTCCTCCCAGTGTCCATGTGCGGCATTGTTTCGTGTTGCGTGTTTTAGCAAAAAGCCCTGTTTACTTTGTGCGAGGGCCTTTTCTGCTTCCACATCACTTACTAATATTCTGCGGTCTATGTATAAAAGACCTTGCTGAAATAAGCAATGCCTTCCTTGGAAAAGACTTGGTTTGCATAGCCGCACATGTTGCTCCAGAACCTGTATATATTGTTCAGCATGAGCGGTGCCTTCACATTTGTGCAGATCCCCCATGCCATGTGCACTAATGCACCCCCATACCATCACGGATGATGGCTTTTAAACTGTGCGCTGATTTCAAGTCGGATGGTCCCTCTCCTCATTAGCCCAGAGGATGCAGCGTCCATGATTTCCGAAAATAATTAATTGATTCCTTAGCCCACAGGTCAGCTTTCCACATCGCCTCAGTCCATCTTAAATGAGCTCTGGCCCAGAGAAGGCAGCAGCATTTCTGTATCTTCTTTATGTACATGCAGTGATTTCCACTACATAATTGTGTTTGTTTTTAATGCAGTGTTGCCTGAAGATCTTGGCCAGCCATTATTGTTTTTTAGCCTTGTCCCTTTTGTACAGAGATTTCCTTGGATCCCCTGAAGCTTGTAATGATATTGTGTACCTTAGATTATGAAATACCCAAACTTATTGCAATTTTACGCTGATATACTTTATTCTTAAATTGTTGCCCTATTTGCCTGTGCAGTCAGGTTTGTTTATCATTACACCATTTTTAAAGGCATTTGTAGCCCCTGTCACAGCTTTTTCACAACCTGTTGCTGGCATCAATATCAAGGTGGATTTACAACTTTTCAAGAAACAATAACATTTCTCAGTTTGAACATTTGATATGTTGTCTTTCTAATATTTTCTATTGAATATACAATTTAGGATTTGCTCATCATTGCGTTCCTGTTTTTCTTTACATTTTACACAGCTTCATATTTGTAAACGGGGTTACATACAAATGTTGAATTTTTACAGTAAACAAATTCCAAATTTGAGAGTATCTTTACTCTATTTAGAAACGTCCACGCTATTTAGAAACATCTCACAAATCAAAATGTACGACGATAAACTATCGTTGTTAATTGGATACTGAGTATGAGTCCACTGAATACAAGTCTTTGTAAATGTATTCCTAATTAGGCCCAAAAAACAAATGTGTATATTAATTGTTCAGTAATGTCCTCAGCAGTGGTTTTAACTGTCAACATTTACTTTCAAAATAATTTCAAAGTTTCATATTTCTGTTTTGTGACTAAGTTGGGTATGTTTATAAAGTATATATTTGTAACGTCCGGTAATGTGAACAGGTGTATGGCTTCCCTGATCACTAGACTCCTAAAACTGCGAGACAGCCAGGAATGAGACACAGAGACTTACAGGAGTTAGATGAAAACCGTTAGAGGTTCTTTTATCGAACGTCTCTTTTGTTCACAGCCGGTATTCTTCGTTCAATACCGGTGCCAAGCCATCACCACATATTAAATTAACTGTGCAATCTGAACAACCATTACCAAACAAAGAAGGTTAGTTTTCCACACAGTCTTCATGGTCTTGGCTTCCCTCTCCACTCCTCCCCGCTTCTCTCCCAGTCCGTGCCTTAAAAAGAGAACAGCAGGGCCCAATTACATGATTAGGTGCAGGTGTGCCCCTCTGCCTTGCCGGTAACGTGGCTGGCCTCCAGGGGAGGGCGTAATAACCCTGCACAATTCCCCTGACCCCTCACATCAATGACTTTATTAATACATAAATATGAGCTTCTGTATAGCATGACTTTACTAGGTTATAAAATATGCTGTAGATATATTTAATTAACTTTGTAATCCGATCTGTATTTAACCTCTGTTTGTAACACATTCCCATGTCTTACATCCTTATGTGGCTCTTCAAACGTCCTGAATTTCTGGACATTTTGGGGATTGTGTCAATTAGCCTTAGTCTGTTTCTATTTTCTCTCACTAGGACGCCTGGCAACCATCCACTGTCCTTCACTGTTAAAGAAAGACAGCGTTATTGGACAAAGGAGCCTATAGCTTCAAAGGGATTTTATGGATCTATAAATGGTGTGAGAGATGTTTTTTCTGTTAAAAAGATAGCCCTTGCAGACAATGGCTTTAAAAGGCATTGCCTGAGGCTCAAATGCTACTGCCTGTTAATGACTTGTCAAGAGAAAAAAGGAACATTGCTGCAGAAAAACGTTCATGGTAAGCTGTGCTATGTTTTTCTATTTGCAGTTTGATTCCTTGGTTATTGAAGACGATTGTTTGAGAGTCCTTGATATCCATTACATTATATGCAATTCTGACATATTTAAAATAAACTGTTTGAAAATGATTTCTGACTGGAGTGTTTTGTTTTAAATGGACAAATATACATAATTGAATAATTGAAAATGCCCTTGACTTGTTTACTATTTGATGTCTTGAAATAGTTTTTAGTTATGAAATACTAGACACTGAGATATCAATTTGTGATTGCTTGTTTAGTCCAATAAACAGTACTTCAGTTGCATATCACAAGTCACACTGCAGTGTTTAGTAGGTAATATTCCCTCTCAGCATCTGAGGGTATCTGGGATAATGCCCATGACCTTGTAAGCATAGTTTCTATGGAACAGGTTAGTCTGATTCCTGGTGATTTGAGGTGTGGTTCTGACAGGGACTGACAGGGATAATTCAGGTAATGGCCAGGGGTGCCTCAGGGGGTAAGTTTCAGTCCTTGCCATGGTTGTGACTTAATGAGGTAGGGACATGTACAGCTGGTTGTAGTAGAATGCAAGCTATGCAGTTATCTATCTATACCAGGCTATAAATGGGTTATCTACAGTACAGCAGTATAGAGTGAGTCTTTATCGGTCACCATGCCAGACTCCTCCACAGTTATTCTATAATGTGACACTGAAGAAAGACAGATAGAATATAAATATACACTGCTCAAAAGAATTAAGGGAACATCCTGACTGATCCTTCTTTAGTTTTGCGAGTTACTAGTGTCCTTATCACTACCGGTTACCTGCAGCCTATTCAGGTGGCACAGGCAGTCCAGCTCCTCCAGGATGGCACATCAACACGTGCTGTCGCTAGAAGGTTTGCTGAATCTCCCAGTACAGTCTCAAGAGCATGGAGGAGATATCAAAAGACAGGCCATTACACAAGGAGAGCTGGACAGGGCTGTGGAATATGGCAGCAACCCAGCAGCAGGACCGTAATCCGCTCTTTTGAGCAAGGAAGAACAGCAGGAGCACTGCCAGAGCCCAATGTTTCGTCATTTTGTTCTCATTGAATTACAAAATGTACAGTAAAGATTTTGATTTTGTTTATTTGTTTCCTTCATCGAGTCCTGATGTGTGATTTTAGTGTTCCCTTAATTTGTTTGAGCATTGTATATACTCACAGATATCACCTGCTATTACTCATGTTTATAGCAGCTAATTATGATTAGCAGTTTTATTGGTAGTTTGTGTCACATTTCATGTTTATGACCCGCTCTGAAATAAATCAAAACAGGTAGCCGGGGTGTTTATCATTGAGTTGGTCAGCCCTTTGAATTAGTCTGTGTCTGTCTTTTACACAGAACATACCCAGGATGCACCTGGCTCCACATAACATCACAGGCTTAATCCATTCTTTATAACCTACTATTTGTCCTGGATTTTGTGAACCTCATTGCATATCATGGTAATGATATCAAGAAAACGTTTAAGTAAAGTATCCCTGACAAAATGTACATGATCTTGTTACACTTTTTTCAAGTTCCTTTTAACTCCAGTGACTCAGCAAAAATACAGGAAGCTGTTTTCCTTCCATAGTTATGCAGTGTGTCACTGAGCTTGTAGCCTAGTGTTTGTAATCCCTCTTCCTTCTTTCGTTTCTGGCAGTGGACACATCAAATCACTTGCTCCAATCAGTTAACAGCTTTTTGTCAGCTACTATCATTTGCATCACAAATCTACTAACTATATTACTTTGAATTATACAGTTGTAGTATCCAATGCTTTATCTACGGGATTGTGTCCATCTCAACAGAGTGGAGAATGTGTCTGGAGCAGCACACACACACACACACGGGAGGCAGGGCGCATGCGATACACTTCTGTTTACACGCTACTGAAAGCCACCACACAAAGGCTTAAGTGACTCATGGCAATTGGAGACACCGGAGGCGACACCAGCTCCTCTTCTGCCCATGTTGTTGTCACTTGGGTTGGGCTCTTTTATGGTCACTAGTCAAAAGGTACACAGTAGCACTTGGAAGTAATGACACCAAGATGGCATTAACTCATTTAATATACCCGAATCCTGACTCAAAGACAGACTAAATGCCTTTGATAGGGATATTAAGACTCTCCACCTGTGGTGAGGTCATCACTCCCAGATGACCGTCCGCCTATAGTCTTTTTAAGTCTGAACTGGCTGCAGTTACTGTGGCAAACACAACGTTCTGAAGAGTGTCAGTGTAACCATCCTGCTGGTTCTACTTAGTGCCTCTGGGCTGGTTTTAAAAAGTACAGACTGGGATACGCCCAGACATGTTCCTCAGTCAGTAGCACTCCCCCATTTCACTGCTTTGTCCAGTACAATATAAACACAGCCTTATTGGAATCTGTGACGGCTACTGCTCAGTTGGCTTGTGGATAATGTATTGCCTGAACCATGTATTGCTACTTTATTTACTTGCAGTCAGAAGCCAGTGGCAACAGTCACCCTAAATTCAACCCTTTATCCTAACCTAAGGACACTGTTCACTACCCTCAAAACAACAATGCTGTGAAGATTCCCGTAAGTATTCATACGCACTGTGTAGGCTGCTTTAACTCTCAGGCTATTTTAGCCTAAATTACACAATGCTGCTTGTTCACTCATGTAACCTTCTAATAAAGCCTTCAACACAGGCCTTTACACACTAACACCTCTCTACCCGAAAATGGTCCCCCTCCCTCCCTACCCCGTTTTGATTAAAAGCATTTTAGACAAAATTAGAACTTAAGGTATAACTATCGGGAACTGAAAGAAAAAGCGTACACTGACAGATGTATTTTATTCTCAGCACTGTACTTGTAAAATTATGATCCTTATTTTGTACTCACTGTGAAAATAAGAGTAATTTCATACTCCACAGCAGTGAATGCAGCCATGTACTCTTGCCCACAGCTGCAGTGTCATCTTTAGTCCACCATTAGAACTCTCAGTGGAAACAGATGTTGCCCGCTGGATAATTCTACTGGACCTTAAGTGCTCTGCCACTGAGGTATATAATACACACAGTCATTATCAGTGGACTTGGGACCAAACACAGATTTAGGAGCAGATTTGAACCAGGCTGTGTCATAAGGCTGTCTGTGGAAATGAAACAGATTTGCCAGGTGCTTTGCCAAAAGGTTCCTGGGCTGTTGGACAACATGGTGCTGAGATCAGATAGCTGCCTGGAGCTCACGGCGGTCTCTCCCAGCATGGCAGACAGAACGATCCCTGATAACAAGTCAACCGGCAACGCAAACTCTTTCACTTTGTGACTGAGTAACACTGAGTAACACCTGAGTGTGTTACTCAGGTGTTACTGATCCACTGTCTATTTGCTTTGGTTACTGCTTGTTAGATTACAAAGAGCAGTTGTTAGATTACAAAGAGCAGTTGAAAGAATCTGAGTAGATTCTCACCCTCATTGGATTTTAAAATAAAATAAGCTGCTGCACTGCTAGATTCCGTTACTGAAACCGAAAAGAGAAGTTTGTAACCACTAGGAAAAAGGTCCCTCAGTATGACAGAGCTGTTTGTCTTGATTAGATAGGAGACCCTCCTCAAGAACATGTGTTCTACAATCATGGCGTTTTCAGTTAAATGCACAAATAAACTGGATCTGTCTGATTCAGACATTCTTAGTACAATATCTGCCATTGTTCATATGGGATGTTGGATGTTTTTTCATGTTCTCTCTGGTTAAAAGAAGAAGCCGGGTGGTGCTGAAAGAGGACGCACACAGCCTGTTCCAGTGACGGAGCCTGTTGACTGACTCACAGCAATTTTCATTGTGCAGAGTTACATGGGAAAATGCTGAGTCATTAAACAAAACAAAATGTAACCAATTAAATCTTGTGTGAGGAATACATTGCGGTAACACCTAATCATCACAGTATAACACCTTGTCCAGTATACCAGATTACAGAGCATTTGATTCAGACTTCCGATAAGAACTACTAACTCCTCCATACTGTTAGATATGTATATACGTTTATGTATGCGTTCTAAATGACTTGTTGATTTATAGACGATAAACTTATTGTCCACTAATCTAACAGATGAATGTCCATACCTCCGCTCAATCCTAACCCCAGATATGTTTCTATTCTTAAACCATGTCCACAGCGAGTCTTCACGTTGTACTCCAGCCTTTTCCCTGGACACAGCTGTAATCACAGAAAAGGCACAGCCAATGAAAGTGCACAGTGGATGTATGTATTTGTTTGTTCTGGGTCAGTGTTACCAGAAGCCCCGTAGTTTCTCTTCCGTGTCTCCTGGCGTGTAGAGGGATCTTTGCCACCGCATGAGGGGTCTTTCCCTGCTACTGGATTTAATTTGTACTTTCACTCTGATTTTGTTTTTATATAGCATCTGTCACGTAATGTTTTACGGTATGATGTACATCTTGAATAAGGTCATAAACAACAAAATTGGTATACTATTAAATTAAGAAATGAAGCTTTTACTATAGCTTGTTGCAACAGAGTGGGGAGGGGGGGACATTCGTGGCTCGTGCAGGACACCCCTGTGCTCTGGAAGCTTTTTCCGCACTACCTCATCATTAAGGGAACACAACCAGTATCCTGGGAGCTTATCGCTTGTGTACTGGATACCCAACAGGTATCATAGTATCTGTCTGGACAGAATAGGATGCATGAGATTGATATAATAAGCAACAGTTGTTCTGATGTTGGCATGTGGCTCAAACACCTCCTGTATTAGCGTTAGGTCCGCGCTCTAGGTAGAACCCCCGGTTCTTGGACGTGGCTCAGCAACCACCCCTCGAAGAGTGGGGAGTGTAAAAGGGTCTCAGAAAAGCAGCTCTGGAAGCCATAGCAAACTCGGCTGTTTGTGTTTTTTTGTTTTGTTTTATTCTTCTTAATGCCCTCCAGGGCACATAACACTGGTGTTTCATGTGTAACCTCTAGGGCACAGAATATAGGTGCATCATCCATTCCCTCCAGGGCACAGAACACAGGTGCATCATCCATTCTCTCCAGGGCACAGAACATAGATGTTTCATCCATGCCTTCTCCCCCCGTTATAGGTTTTTGTTCGTAACAGGCACTTTTGGAGAAATGTAAGCATAGAGAGTTGTAAGCATATTTAGAACTTTGTAAGGGTTACGACATACTTGAGCAGTAACTTGCAAAAAGAAAGATAATGGCTGAACTATGCTTGTCCTGTTATTTGATATTCTCAATACTCAATCTGAACAGACAGGTGTTTGTAAACTATTTTTACAGTATTTGTTGTAAGGCTTGGTTCCCCTTAGGTGAAAGGGTGAAAATGTCAATTCAGATCAGGAAACAATAAACACTATGGGAAATCACTAGGCTATGGCAGTAATTTACATTGAATGTATTTGCTTTTGTAAATGGGCTTTAATTCTGAAACCTGTGGTATAAATTACTGCAATAACCACAGAGGTTATAATCTTGGTTTTAACAAATCCTCAGTACAGTCTACACATATTACGCACGTTTCAGAACTTGTTTCTCTGGAAAGTGACTCAAGGTCTGGTGAAATATATCATGAGGGGAATACTTAAAGGACAACTACTCATAATGAATCACAACCTGTTTGCTCAATCATGTTACACAACTCAAGATAACACGAGGAACAACCTTTCATTACCTTGTACATAGTCAGTTCAGTTATAAATGTGTTTTATATTCAGTTGGTTTTTCTGCTGTTATCTGCTGAATATTACACTCATGACGCTATTCAGACTTAGACGTAGTTTAATAATTACGGACCCAGAAATTATTTTTAAATAATTAAATACTGTATATGTATACATTTTATTAGATCAACAGACACCCTGGAAACAAAAAAGAGTACCATCCATGATGTCGAGGTAAACTTGAGCTGCAATTAACATTTTACAACCCCATTTCCCAAAAAGTTGGGTTGCTGGGTAAAATGCAATTAAAAAAGGATGCAATGAAAATAGTCCAAAGACAATGTATCAAATTTGGAAACATCATGCAAGCTTGTCACACTGATCACAATAATATACATTATAATTTCTGAGGCTGGGTAAGACTACTCTGAAGTCATTTTGACCCATAAGTTGACCTTCGATATACACCTTTTCAATGATGTGTCCAATAAATAATAATCTCCCTTTTGCAGGGGAATTGGGCCATTCCAGAGTTATAAATATTATTTCCCTGTAGCGCTCAGAGGCAGAGCAACAATGATCCATAACTGAGTTTAGACAAAGTATGATTTATTATGTTTAATCACTGAGGATCTGGCCCTTTACATGCAGCAAACATTTGGCTGTAACTTTTGAATGCTTGAGTTAATCAACCTATGTCATGTCCTGGCTGGGAGCCCCTAGCCTACTCTATGCTTTGGGGCTCGCATTAAGGGCATGCCACCTAGAGAGGCCTCTAGCCCTCTCTATGCCGCTGTGGGCTCCCCAGTCAGAGCAGCTGTGTTCAGTTGATTCTGATTGGGGAGCCTACTTAGGCTAGGCATCAGCCACACAATAGGTGTGGTTGATTGTTTGTGTATTCAATGTTCACGGTTTGTCCTTTGTTTAATTCTATATTCAGTGTATACGCTACATGTTTCTTTGTACATCGTTTTATGTTTGTTAGCGCCTTTCATTTACGTTTACAGTTTGTGTAGTTTGTTTTGTGTTTAAGGATTAAATCCACTTTACTTTCAAAATGTCTTCTTTTGGTTTCAACTCACACCGCAACCGTGATAACCTAAGAAAAATTTAAAGGAACACATTCTATGTAATCATTAAATAAAGAAAACATACTGTGTTTACTGGGTTGAATTAATCCTGAAAATAACATATTTCAACAAGTCATTGAGAACACACACATAAATGTATAACCAAATCAAACATAAGGGAAGAGTTAAGTCTACTTATCTTGTTGTTTAACAGAGCACTCACAGTTTTCATAAAAAAACTCTGTCACACTCATATGAAATGACTACTGCATGTTGTAATAGATGTTGTGCTGTTTAGCAACATTGTGTTAGATTGGGTTGTACATTGGGCAAGACATTTTATTTGTGTGGGACTATATAATTATGTAAAAATAGATTGTCATATTAGATTTCACGTCATTAAACAAAATTTCTTAGGTAAAATACAAACTTTCACATACTAATAATAGGCTACAATAGATATTCTAGCACAGCCAATGTCTCAATTCCAATGAAAGGCTGTCCATATAGGAAAGAACATTCAACTGTAAGAAATAATTTGCATACACATTATGCTAGAGCAATTTACAGTTAGTTAATATCCAATCCATTGAACATGATACACTATGCACTATCACAAAGCACTCAATAGAGGAAGAGATTAGTCTGGGGTCTCTAACCACAGTATCCTGAACACATTGACTCTTGACTTTAATGCAGAAAATACAAGTGCTATTCCCATGAAGAAGTGATCACTAAATACAATACACTACTATTAAACAGACTGGGCCCTGCATACACATGTTCATACATACAGTTTAGGTTCAATGATTAAAAACAAACAGAAAAAAACAGCGAACAGACAAAACACACGTTCTTTCAGTAAAAAAATACAGAATTTTGCGATTATTCAGATTGCGCTTCCGCAAAAATCAAAGCAACAAGTTCCGAATAATAATATAAAAAATACAATCAGAAAAAAACGTTATTCTTAGTCTTGATAACGTTATCTTAGGGTTCCTGGTTGAAAGTCTTTCGCTTTTTATGGAGTTGAGGTGTCTGCCAAATTATGATGATTTCTATTTGATGCAGAGTGCATCACGACAACCTTTCCTCATAAAAATATGAAAAATACCATACAATGTTTTATCTTGAAGGCAGACCCGTGTTATAGCTATCTGACAAATAGTTGCATAATCTTCTAAACAAGTCCTATCTGAAATAGATAAAACACCAGGTATCGCCTATCCCTGTTCTGTGAAAGATGCTTCGATTGTAGTTTACTGAATCACATTTAATATGGGTGTTTTACCAACCAGAGAGAAGGGTTAGTGCTTCATCTTCATGTGCGTACATGAAGATTACACACACGCGCGCGCACACACCACAACGGATGCAACTGGAATTTGGGTTCAAATAACGATGTTTTAAATAAATACATCTAACATGCAACGTGTTATAATTATTTTGCGCAACTATTCTGTATCAAATAAGGTAATCCAAGAAGTAATTCTACATTTACCCCAAAATATTTGTAATCGGATTACAATTGACCTATTTTAGCAAGCAATGTTACGGATAACGTTTTTTTTATTACTCAGGACATGTCCTCATCTCTTGACACAGAAAATTATAATGCCTGAATTCATCAATTCTTTTTAGTATTAAGCTGTATATTAGGTTGATTATCTTCTCTTTCACCTTCCTCTTGCCATAATACATGTTCATTTTTGTTTCATCTGACTACAGCACTTTTTCCCAGCACTCTTTTAGATTATTTTGATTTAAGATGTCTGTCCTAAAAGGTCCGTGGTTTGCATATTGCAGTATTGCCACTGTAGTCCTGCTGATAATAGTGACACCTGACCCCCATCATCTCTATGCCTACCACTTGAAAAGTGTTCATGGTCTGTCAGACAGGGTATTTTTGGTCTTCCTTGGTTTACCATATCACATGAGTTTGCTGAGCTCTTCGCTTTCCTTCTTTTAAAATGTTCAAACTGTTGTTTTGGTAAGGCTGAGGTTTTAGCAATATGTTTATGTCCACCACGATGGGAAGTCCTATGATGATACGGTTGGTGCCTGAGGTGAAGAGGGTAGGATGCTGGGAGCAATCTAGATATTCATACTGTACGGATAAATTAGTCAGCTAGTCTTTTTAGGATAAAAACAACACGTGTTGTCAACTGTTAGCTCATCTAAAGGTCATGTTAACTCTTACCACGCGGCTGCAAGTAAGTACAATGACAAAAGTCAGACACATTTATGAGAGTCATCTGAGACCACTTACTTTGGAGAGGCCCATATAGCAGAGAAGGAACACAGTTTGTTGTTTGTTCTCACCAAATGTGCTGATCTTTCAATCAATAATACAGGGTTTCCTTTGAAACGTCCTCCAAAACCTGTGTGACCCCAGTGTTTTGCTGATAAAAACTCAAGGGCATTGTTTCCACTGCGGGTACAACACTACGGATTAAGGGCACAACCAGCTGATGGTAAAAATATAAATCCATCGAAAAAATTTCTTGCTTATGTGAACAATTACTGTAACATAACTGATAAGCTTATGGGCAAATAATGATTTGTACGTTTTTAGTTAATATACATGAGAACAACAATAGACAAAGAAATAAAAATATGCAACAACCCCCCCCCCCCCCCCCAAACAGTATTGTCTCTGATGGTCACCAGGGATGTCTCTGCAGAAAAGATGATACCAGCTCAAAACATCTTTCTAAAAAAATAAACAAATAACGTAATGATGCATTGTGGCAATCTTCCTTCTCTTTTCCGACTGCTCTCGGCTCTTCCATCATCTCTCCCCTCCGCTAAATCTTTCTCCATTTTTGCCTTGACATTCCGCCCCCACTTTCCTCCCTTCTCCACATCTAATTACCCTGGATGTGCCCTTCCATCGTGCTCCATGGACAAGTGATTCACTGTGATCTCACCGAACAAAGGTACGTGCAGCGAGGGGCGAACTCACCCTAACCCTCCAATGTCGTAACGTCCTTACACTGCCTCCGCACTGCTTTCTATTCCTCTGTAGTTAAAGTCTCGTTGCTCCAAATTTGAAGCGTCTACCTTTAACCCCAAGAAACTGTGGATCACCATTTCCTCATTCCATCTTATCCTCCTTCATCTTAACTCTCTGACGATAAATTGTCATCAACTGGGAAGAACATCCACACCTCATTCGCTCAGGCCAAGTCCACGAGCTGCTCAGAATTGAGGTCATCACCAGAGATCCTAAGCAGCCGTCTATGCAAAACACTTTTTTTTCCTCACCTGCAGTAAATATAATCCTGCAACTAGTAAAGTCACCCAAAAAACAAGCCCTCCTCGACCCGATGCCCCAATTTCTGCTTTTGCTTCTTCTGTTCATCACATCACTCATCAACTCCTCTCTGACCATTGGCTGCGTCAACATGACCAGAGTCACTCCCCTCCCCAAGAAATCAGCTCCTGACTTTACTGAATCCATATGAGTCATTCCTTTTCCAAACGCTTGAGCATGCTTTTATCTCTCTCCAGAATGAACCCATTGACCTAATCCAGATGAGTTGTTCCTTTTCCAAATGCTTGAGCATGCTTTTATCTCTCTCCAGAATGAACCAATTGACCTAATCCAGATGAGTCGTTCCTTTTCCAAATGCTTGAGCATGCTTTTATCTCTCTCCAGAATGAACCCATTGACCTAATCCAGATGAGTCGTTCCTTTTCCAAATGCTTGAGCATGCTTTTATCTCTCTCCATAATGAACCAATTGATCTAATCCAGATGAGTTGTTCCTTTTCCAAACGCTTGAGCATGATTTTATCTCTCTTCAGAATTAACCCATTGACCTAAACCAGTCAGGCTTCAAAATGAGTCACTCAACCAAGATCATTCTGCTCTGTGTCACAGAGACTCTCCGCACTTCCCAAGCTAACTTTCCATTGTTCTCATTCTTGTAAATGTATGCGCTGCTCTCAACACTGTAAACCATCAGATCCACCTCTCTCTCAGGTCTGACTGTCTCAGGCTCTGCAGTTTTGGATTGCATATTACCCGATAGACTGCTCTTAACAGGCCAAGTCAAAACGGTCCGACTACTCCGCAGGCTCTCACCAATGGACTGCCCCTGTCCTGCCCATCTGGTCATGCTTCTGACCTAGATTAGGCTTTATAGACCCTGGACACGGCCCATATGAATTCATTAATTGTTACTTGTACTCTTAAACATCACCCAGCACAGCCAGAAGAAGTCTGGTCACCCCTCTGAGCCTGGTTCTTCTCTGGCCCCCTTAGGGAGTTTTTCCTAGCCACGGTGCTTCAACATTGTTGTTGTGTGCTCCTTGGGGTTTCAGGCTGGGGGTTTTGTAAAAGCACTTTGTGACAACTGCTGATGTAAATAAGGCTTTATAAATATATTTGATTGATTGATTAAATGGTCCCCTATGACACTTAACCAAATTTCTTCTACAGTACCTTCTTTTACTTCTGACACCAATCTCAGAATGAACCCATTGACCTAATCCAGATGAGTCATTCCTTTTCCTAACGCTTGAGCAATATTTGTATCTGTCTCCACAATTAACCCATTGACCTAATCCAGATCAGACATTCCTTTTCCAAATGCTTGTGTCACATCCTGGCCATCTTTTGTGCCTTGGGCTCGCAGCCAGGATAGCAGCCAGGATAGCACCTCTAGGCACCTCTATAGCACCTCTAGGCACCTCTATGCTGCTGGTCAGGGCTCCCCAATCAGAGACAGCTGTTGTCAGTTGCCTCTGATTGGGGAGCCTACTTCAGCTAGGTTAGATTCCACACCTGGTGTGGTAAATTGTTTGGCTATGCCTTCGTTCACGTTGTTTGTTTGTTTGTTTGTTTGTTTGTTTGTTTGTTTGTTTGTTTGTTTGTTTGTTTGTACAGTGGATACGCTACGTTTTGACTGTAAGTTTATTCACAGTGTGTTTTACCTTTAGTTAGTTATGTTTTCGCTGCTTGTGTCAGTACCTTTAATTTCCGTGTATAGTTCATGTTTGTTTTGTTTTGTCTGAATAAATTCACTGTTTATTTTACCAATGTATGCGTTTGGTTCCAACACTCACCAGGACCGTGATAGGTTGAGCATGCTTTTATCTGTCTCCACAATGAACCCATCGATCTAATCTAGATGAGTCGTTCCTTTACCCAACACTTGAGCATGCTTCTAATTTTAACAGTGAGTCAGTGTAGACAGGAAAGTAAAGGCAACTATGAGATCAGTTCAGACCTTGCAGGAAACATGAAGACCTTGCCAGTTCAAGTTCTACTTTCTACAATAGTTTCCCAGCAATCTTAACATCTTAGCCTCTGGCCTCACAGCAGAATATTTGTTCTTGTGAATGCTCTTTTTGTAATTTTAAAAATAAAATATACCTGCAGTTTAAGTTTAATGTATACATATATTAGATTACCTAAATGCAACTTTGCAAAATGTATTCACACTTAAATGTTTAGGCGTGTGAAATATCACTTAAGCACAGGCCTAAAAAAATTTACTTGAATTATAAGGAAATAAGCTAATTCCTTATATAAATCTGAATGTACATAGACTTGAAATATGATTAAAGATTTGGAGATCCGACTTGTATCTGTGGACTTGAACATACAGTCTTGGTCCTCAATATACAAACATGAAAGTTGACATAAGTTATTTCAAAAAATGAAATGGCTGGCTATTCACAGTACTGGTGAAATGCTTTGGAAGAGAGTATTATGAAACACAGTCGGATGATGCTTCTGACAACAAAGTGAAAGGATTACGTGATGGCTTGTAATTCTGAGCATTGCTGGTGTAGCCAAGTGTTAGAAAGAAGAAGAAACTCCACCAGCATTTGGCCTTTCCTCACGAAGACGATTGATCACATTAAATCATATTTATGCAATTACTTACAAACAAATGTGTCTTCCTGTATCAAGTATGTTTGGCAAGACAGATTTCCCCCCCTGCTTCATTCAGTGCAGTGAGGGGGAGGTTCACAAGCCCATGTCCTCCCTCAGCTCCAAACAGTGACTCACAGCCAAGTCAGAGATTCAGGTACTTTCAGAATGTTGCCGTTATTCCCTTTTTACAGGTAACATACATTTGGCCAAAAACACTATGTATGAACACAAATGCAAACTACACATTTCTCCATATATCTACATGTAGCAAGCTATCTAACTAGTTATTACATTTATTATCTTTGTTAACTAAGGACATAAGTCATAAGTGCACAATTGTATCTTAGCTACATTGTTAATTTGTGCAACTTGTAGTTAGCTTGCTCTCCCTCCACACTGCTTTCTTTTCCTCTGTAGTTAAAGTCTCGTTGCTCCAAATTTGAAGCGTCTACCTTTAACCCCAAGAAACTGTGGATCACAATTTCCTCATTCCATCTTATCCTCCTTCATCTTAACTCTCTGACGATAAATTGTCATAAACTGGGAAGAACATCCACACCTCATTCGCTCAGGCTAAGTCCACGAGCTGCTCATAAATGTGGTCATCACCAGAGATCCTAAACAGTCGTCTATGCAATAATCTTTTGCTGTAAATATAATCCTGCAACTAGTACAGTCCGTCACCCAAAAACAAGCCCTCCTCAACCCGATGCCCCAGTTCCTGCTTTTGCGTCTTCCGTTCATCATATCACTCATCAACTCCTCTCTGACCATTGGCTGCGTCAACATGACCAGAGTCACTCCCCTCCCCAAGAAATCAGCTCCTGACTTTACTGAATCCATATGAGTCGTTCCTTTTCCAAACGCTTGAGCATGCTTTTATCTCTCTCCAGAATTAACCCATTGACCTAATCCAGATGAGTCGTTCCTTTTCCAAACGCTTGAGCATGCTTTTATCTCTCTCCAGAATGAACCCATTGACCTAATCCAGATGAGTCGTTCCTTTTCCAAATGCTTGAGCATGCTTTTATCTCTCTCCAGAATGAACCCATTGACCTAATCCAGATGAGTCGTTCCTTTTCCAAATGCTTGAGCATGCTTTTATCTCTCTCCAGAAGGAACCCATTGACCTAATCCAGATGAGTCGTTCCTTTTCCAAATGCTTGAGCATGCTTTTATCTGTCTCCAGAATGAACCCATTGACCTAATCCAGATGAGTCGTTCCTTTTCCAAATGCTTGAGCATGCTTTTATCTCTCTTCAGAATGAACCCATTGACCTAATCCAGATGAGTCTTCCTTTTCCAAATGCTTGAGCATGCTTTTATCTCTCTCCATAATGAACCAATTGATCTAATCCAGATGAGTTGTTCCTTTTCCAAACGCTTGAGCATGCTTTTATCTCTCTTCAGAATTAACCCATTGACCTAAACCAGTCAGGCTTCAAAATGAGTCACTCAACCAAGAACATTCTGCTCTGTGTCACAGAGACTCTCCTTTTCCAAACGCTTGTGTCACATCCTGGCCATCTTTTGTGCCTTGGGCTCGCAGCCAGGACTTGCCGTATAGAGGTTCCTCTAGGCACTTCTATAGCACCTCTAGGCACCTCTATAGCACCTCTAGGCACCTCTATGCTGCTGGTCAGGGCTCCCCAATCAGAGACAGCTGTTGTCAGTTGCCTCTGATTGGGGAGCCTACTTCAGCTAGGTTAGATTCCACACTTGGTGTGGTAAATTCTTTGGCTATGCCTTTGTTCACGGTGTTTGTTTGTTTGTTTGTTTGTTTGTTTGTACGTACAGTGGATACGCTACGTTTTGTCTGTAAGTTTATTCACAGTGTGTTTTACATTTAGTTAGTTATGTTTTCGCTGCTTGTGTCAGTACCTTTAATTTGCATGTATAGTTCGTGTTTGTTTTGTTTTGTCTGAATAAATTCACTGTTTATTTTACCAATGTATGCGTTTGGTTCCAACACTCACCAAGACCGTGATAGGTTGAGCATGCTTTTATCTGTCTCCACAATGAACCCATTGATCTAATCTAGATGAGTCGTTGCTTTACCCAACACTTGAGCATGCTTCTAATTTTAACAGTGAGACAGGAAAGTAAAGGCAACTATGAGATCAGTTCAGACCTTGCAGGAAACATGAAGACCTTGCCAGTTAAATTTCTACTTCCTACAATAGTTTCCCAGCAATCTTAACATATTAGCCTCTAGCCTTACAGCAGAATATTTGTTCTTGTGAATGCTCTTTTTGTAATTTAAGCAGTTTAAGTTTAATGTATACAAATATTAGATTACCTAAATGCAACTTTGCAAAATGTATTCACACTTAAATGTTTAGGCTTGTGAAATATCACTTTTAAGCACAGGCCTAAAAAAACTAATTTAAGTTATAAAGAAATAAGCTAATTCCTTATATACATCTGAATGTACATAGACTTGAAATATGATTAAAGATTTGGAGATGCGACTTGTATCTGTGGACTTGAACATACAGTCTTGGTCCTCAATATACAACCATGAAAGTTGACATAAGTTATTTCAAAAAATGAAATGGCTGGCTATTCACAGTACTGGTGAAATGCTTTGGAAGAGAGTATTATGAAACACAGTCGGATGATGCTTCTGAAAACAAAGTGAAAGGATTACGTGATGGCTTGTAATTCTGAGCATTGCTGGTGTAGCCAAGTGTTAGAAAGAAGAAGAAACTCCACCAGCATTTTGCCTTTCCTCACGAAGACGATTGATCACATTAAATCATATATATGCAATTACTTACAAACAAATGTGTCTTCCTGTATCAAGTATGTTTGACAAGACAGATTTCCCCTCCTGCTTCATTCAGTGCAGTGAGGGGGAGGTTCACAAGCCCATGTCCTCCCTCAGCTCCAAACAGTAACTCACAGCCAAGTCAGAGATTCAGGTACTTTCAGAATGTTGCCGTTATTCCCTTTTTACAGGTAACATACATTTGGCCAAAACAACAATGTATGAACACAAATGCAAACTACACATTTCTCCATATATATACATATAGCAAGCTATTATTGCAATCTATGTGTATAAAAAAAATAGGATTTTGTGGATTGAAGAGCATTTGAAGGTATTTTCAAGTGAACACAGTTTGTGTTTAATGGGACATTTCAACCTTGTGAACCCTCACAAGGTTGTATCATGTTTGAGAAATTTCTAGGTGAGATTTGCTACACACATAATTGGCCAGAGCATGCCACACCTTCTAATACATCAGAGAGTGTAATGACTGAAAAAGTGTGAGTCATACTTCATAAAACCTTGGACAAAACAGGAAAAGCGTTTTTTTTTTACACCTTTCATTTTGTATTTTGTATATAAGCAGAAATGTTTTGATCAGTCTTTAAACATCTTAAAAGCAAATTCCATTATTTTGCTGTTTTTGGTGTCCTTCATAGAACGACCATGAGATTGTAGAACAGGGATACCATGGGATTTATTTAGGAACACTCCTCAGCATGTCAAACATGTCAGTGTTCACAGCAACGCTGACAAAGTCATTTCCTGTCCAATACCAGTCATGAATTGGCCAAAAGACCTGTTTGTATCAACATTGGATCTAAGGTGGGTGGAATTACTTTAACCAAAGTATGACTAATCTTAGTCATCACCATTTCTGTAGGTCCTGTTCTGAAAATCTAGGCATGTGATTTAAGTCTGTGTCACTTGGTTTTGATTTTGCTTGGAAGACCTCCAATGATTAATTATAGATCCGATGATTTGCTTTTTATACTTTCACTTCCCATCTTAATTTGAATGTGTCACGGTGTTGTAGTGCGGCGGAACCAAAAGCGGACATTTTGTAAAGTAAAGGGGATTTAATCCAATTAAACAAACAGATAAACTGACAAGTACTGTAAACGGTAAATGAAAGGTTTAAACAAACATAAACGAAATACAAATAACATGTAGCGTATCTACTTGAATTGAATTAAATGAAAGACAAACCGTGAGCT
>JACXGK010000544.1:0-22425 GCA_016801125.1 Novumbra hubbsi
GGGTCTCCAAACCGTTCCACGGAGGGCCGAGTGTCTGCAGGTTTTAGTTTTTTCCTGTAAATTGGTTCCAGGTTCAGACCTAAATAACCAGATGAGGGTAGACCTAACCAATCAGTGACATAATTAATCAATCAAGGTCAAGGTGAGAGTGAAAACCTGCAGACACTCGGCCCTCCGTGGAACGGTTTGGAGACCCCTGCTGTTGCTTACTGTCAAAACCTAGCCCTCAATGTTTGTCGACAGTTTTTTAATTTGTCTTAACATGTGAAAGGTGTTTTTTCACCAGTTAGCGACAAATCTCACAGGAGTTCGGTGTCATCTCTCTCTCCTCAATGTGAACTCTGTTTAACACCATCCGCTAATGTCAAAATACTCTTCTTTTTTTGCTTTTAAACAGAGTAAACTCTGTACTGGATCCGTACAAGTGATCAAGTGATAGACAGCTTTTACCACGTACGCCTTGGACTTAATAATATTGGATGCTACTGGATCTCGCGTTGTTTCTGCCAACATTCAATCAGCTGTAAGCGTTCTGAATCCTATTCCATCCAGCTCAGTCGGTTCTGTGTTTGTGGGTATGTGGTTTTGCATCCGTGTTCACCATCTACAGCGAGACTTCATCAATCATGCTCTGCTTTCAGACATGTTGATAGGCTGCCATGCCACATGGTTAACCTGCTGTTCTGACTGTTTCTAGCTCTGGGCAGTTATACGAAGCTGCCTGTAGTCCCTAAACCACTTTTGATCCAGGCTGGGTTGGCGGGGGATGGAGAAATCCACCTCGGCACCCGGCACAGCTGCACCCCAGGGCCCCCCCTCAATTTTTTTTATGGGGGG
Source organism: Novumbra hubbsi (assembly GCA_016801125.1). Taxonomy (NCBI): domain Eukaryota; kingdom Metazoa; phylum Chordata; class Actinopteri; order Esociformes; family Umbridae; genus Novumbra; species Novumbra hubbsi. Next base: position 838 of record JACXGK010000544.1, read on the forward strand.
CTAATGGGGTCCCGTCACCCCAGCGCCGGTTCAACGCTCCAGCCCTCCGGTGCCTGCCCAGCCTGGGCTCGCAAAGGACTGCCTGCCATGGTCCTCAGAGGTCTGCCTGCCGCCACCTCTGCCTCCCCCTGCTGAGCCGCCCCCTAGGCAGGGGTCTTCCAGTGGAGGTCCTGTTCTGGGAAGAACTGAGGAAACGCACAGACCAATTAAAAAAGGTTAATTAATCAATAGTATAGTAGATCACAATTAAACTTCCCCCTATAGACAAGGCATGACAGCCACTCATGAGTTTATATTTTTTTCACACCATCTATCCCCGTAAGTTAAGAGGCGATCAATTTTTTTTTTTGGCTGGGTGAACCATGAGATGATGTTCAGCAAAGTCCTCTCCAAGACCCATTTTGATAAGATTGAGACGGGGCTTCAATGAAGATTGCATTTGTCCTGAGCTTAAAGAAGTCCATTTCATGCCCAACTGCATGTTTCAGAAGGAGAGTTATCACATGCTTTAGAAACTGCTTGTCCTATGCCATGTGGGGTTTTGGAAGAGAAGTCATACAGTGCACAGAATACAGACCCTTTCAATATCAGCAGGAGAAAGAAATGCTGTTCAAATCAAGCACACCTCCCGAATTGCTACTGGGAAAGCAACTGCCAGCTATAGAATGATGCACTGACTTCATAGTCATCATCTTCTCCCAGGTCCACTGTAGCTGATTTACGTGTGGCTTGTGATTTACTGGAATCAGGACTTGATGCAGAAATGGACGTATAATAAATCTGACTAAGACCTTCACTAGTAAACAAACATCAGTTTTTTCCCCGTCAAGAATATAAATGTGGTGCAAATTAGATCTGTTTGTGAAATCTGCAATTGCTGGTGTGCATTGTGGCATCAGTTATGTGTCACATGGCCCAATCACAGATTTATGGTAGGTTTATATTTGTGGTTGTCACTCTATCAAAGATTATATGCATTAGAATGCCTACAGTTAAGATTAATAGCCATTGCGGTATGAAAACAACACAGTATAAAGATCTTCCATTACAGTTTGAATACCAAGTACTACATAATAAAGGTTAAATAACTCTGTTCCCCTTCTCGTCTGCTGTTCGTCGGCTGTCTCTTTTTCTCCCCTCGGACTCAATCTTTCACACTGACCATTTTTCTCTTTCTAGCAACAGAATGGTGTATCAGTGCTACACTTGACAGGAAAATATGGAAAGAGCAAACTCTGTGTGGAAGCATAATGACATTAGCATTTACCTCAGACTGGAGGACAAAGTGGACAATGGAGTAGCTGATTCCCTTTGAGGCACCAATCTAAAAGACGATGGTCACATTAAAAACTATTTTTTCACTGCTGATATTAAAGATGATTGGATCTGATTTGAACACTTGAATGCCCTTTCAGCAACATAACATCTTCATAAGATTCACTGTCTTGTAGAGAGTGAGAGTCGAAACAGGTGGGAGTCTGTGGAGACTTTATCGTTCCAAACACATTTCTCCCTCAAGCAGAGGCACACAGCCAATCTAAAAAACACAGAAATAACTCAGACTGGATGAAAAAGGAAAAAAACTCAGACATCCGAATGATATGAACACTGAGAAATCGAACAACAGTTAAATGCAAATAGGGAACAGTGATATGTTCTATTTGAACAGCCGTTTCCTTGTAGAAAATAAATGAAACAGTATGCTGAATCCCTCGGCTCTGGGATGTGGAGATAGTAGGAGATTGCTGTGTGACTGATGCCCCCTATGTCGATCAATATTGTACGTTGTGTGTCTTGTCCGGCTTTGTTGTTATTGATGTGATAAAAACGCAGAAAACATTTACAGTAACTTTGCTCCTACTATCCACATCCTTCTACAGCATGTAACCTCCCTTCCTCAGGTTATTCAGTGGGTCAATCTTGGCCCATAGGGCCTCTGGTTTGGCAAATGGATAGTTCTAACTCATTTGTCTGGGTAGACATATGAGTGTGCACCTTGGATGATATTTTGATCTCCCCAAAAAGCCAATTGTTTTGTCTACTGCATTGTTGTTATTGATGTCAGAAAAAACATCCTTCCTCAGACAGGCAATTAAAACACTGAAAACAAATGGGAACATTCTACAGCATCTCCTTTCCACAGCTTGGATGTCCAGATCTGAGACCCAAACCTATGGCCTAGCGGGGAAACTCAATTTTCTTTATTGACAAAATGACTCAAAATACATACTTTTTTGAGTTCCGCAACTGACAAAAAACCCTCTAAACTGTATAGTAGTGATAGAGGTCCTACAATCATTCAGCTTTTTGAACGTGTCTAGACTGCTAATATCCCAGAAATGAAAGCCAGAGACACATTTTGGTGGGACCTAGCAATTAACAAAAGCGTCCTTTTTCCTCCTCCACTTGTTCCCATTTAGAATATTTTGGCATTGGCTCCAAGCTCTGAAAAACATAATGTGGAAAGACTGAAGTGTTTGCTCTCTTTATATCACGGTTGCGTTGTGGAGTGGAACCAAACGCAGACATTGTATAAAGAAAAGGTGATTTAATCCAACAATACATAAAACAAACACTACACGAACTGTGACCGCAAAGTAAAGGTGCTGTATGAAGACAACAAACAGAACTTAACTGACTTACAAATAAACGTGTAGCGTATCCACTGTGCATTGGTATTAAACAAAAGACAAACCGTGAACATTGTGAGAAACACAAACAATAAACCACACCTAGTGTGGTGAAAACCCAACTTAAGTAGGCTCCCCAATCAGAGACAACAGCTGCTCTGACTGGGGAGCCCAGAGCGGCATAGAGAAGGCATGGAGCCCCAGCCAGGACATGACACTTCAGCTTAGATGTACATCTGGTGAGCGCTAAATAGTCTGAAGCAGGTGTTTCAAACGCGTGTTCGGAATGTGCAGAGACCCCTTCACTTTTTCAACTTTAGAGAATCATCCAAAAATCTATTACATAAAAATCTACAAACAATTTTCACATAATGACCAACAAAAAACGGTTTTTTAGAAATGTATGCAAAGAAACGCCCATCAGAAATATCAAATGTAATCAAATGTTAGAAGTATTAGGGCGTTTCTCCCATTCTTCCTCCAAAGATCCTCTGAAGCTCTGTTGGGTTGGTTAGGGAACTTCGCTTTACAGCCATTTTCCTCTGGATGTGATTCTTGGCATTCAGGCAAAACAGTTCAATCTTAGCTACATCAGACCATTGCCAGAGGCAACTCCAGACCATCATCTGTCTTATATTGAAAAGTGGCTTCTATTCGGCCTCTCAATCATAAAGGCCTGATAGGTGGAGTGCTACAGAGATGGCTGGAGCGTGACTACCTGGTTCCTGGTCGCCTCCTTGACAATGGCCCTTTTTCCCAAATTGCTGGACAATTCTAGGAAGCTCTGTTGGCACTTCTTCCATTAAAAAATGTCAGAGGCCACTGAGTTAATTGGGACACTACCGTTGCTTTCCTGAAGAACGGTATAAAGGATGACCAATAGAATCATGATACATCTCTGCTTAATTTTGATTGCTATAGCAAAGGGTACTAATACATTGTGTGTAGATTGATGAGATAAAAAACATTTAAATCAATAGCCAGCTTCTAACGTTGTCACCAGGGAACTTGGTTTTTGTTTGCCATAAATTGTTATTAAGTTGTCCTTTAATATCTGTGCACAGGAGTTGCTCTGTCATATGGGTGAGAGGGTAAGGAGTCAAAGCCTGACAGAATGAAAAGCTTGGCTAGGGGAGTAATGGTTGAAACATAGCCTGTAGCTATGGATGGGCAGTTCTGCTTGCTGCTCAGTAGGCAAGCACCATAGACTTGTAGTGACTGAGTGTGTGAACGAGCGTGAAGTTGTTTGGCTGTGACGGGCTGCCATGTTCTGGACAAGTTAGATGGGTTTGATGGCACAGTCATGTACCCAACTAACAGCTATGTCGCAGTAGTCCAGACTTGACATGGCATGTGCCTGGATTGGAAAAAGCACTTTGTGTGTAAAGTGAGGTTTTACTCTACGAATGTAGAACCCCATTTTCAAAGACGTTTGGATGCTGCTTATGAAAACCGAAAGAAAAGAGGTGCAAACACTTTGCGTTTAATTGAAAATAGTAAAAAGACAAAGTAGTACAAAGACTGAGAAATGTTGTTTTTGGAAAATTACACACTTTAAATTTGATGCCAGCAACGTGAGTCCAAAAAGCTTCTTAACCATCATGTTGCATCATCTCTTCTTTTAACAACACTCACCAAAACTAAGCGTTTGGTAACTGAAGAAACTAATTGCTGTATTTTTTAAAGTGAAAGGTTTTCCTATTCTTGCTTGATATAGGATATCAGCTGTTCAACAGTTCTGTGTCTTCTTTGCTGTATTTTTGTGCAGGCCAGTTCAACCCCCAGATGCTTTTACTACAGAGCTATGCTGTTGTGATACGTGCAGAATGTGGTTTGGCATTGTCCTGCAGAAATAAGCAAGGCCTTGCCTGAAGAAAAGGTCTGGATGGCAGCTTATTTTGCTCTAAATCCTGCTTTTTCTTTCCATTCCAAATAATTTGATAAGGAAGGTTTTGAGTGAGGAACAGAAGGGTTCAACTTGCAGTGGTCTCTTCAATTGAACCCTTCTGTTCCCCATTCAACATTTTACTTTTCACATTTGTTTTAAAGGAAAGAAAAAGGTGCAGTAGTCTCTTAATCATATATGGTTATATATGTATGTGGTTCTGCACTTATGGTGCCAAGTCACCCATGCCATGTGCACTAATGCACCCCCATATTATCATAAAGGCTTCTGCATGTGCACTGATAACACACCGGATGGTCCCTCTCCTCTTTAGCCTGGAGGACACGTCCGTGATTCCTGAAAATAATCTCACACTGTGATTAGTGAGACCACAGTACAGTTCTAAAATGGTCTTGAAAAACACTGGTGTTTCTGGATGTGGTTTATGAACGGTTCCGTCTTTGCATTGTACAGTTTTAACTTCACTAACATTTGTTGATTCAGAGACGTACTGTATTCACAGACAATCATGTTGCTGACCTGTGGCCAATTAACCTAAATTGTTGTGTGAGATGTTCCACCAGGTTCTTTTTTTGTATTACACAACTTTCCAGTCTTTTTTTAGGTCCCATTGTCCCAGCTTTTTGAAACATGTTGCTTTTAGGTCCCATTGTCCCAGCGTTTTGAAACATTTTGCTGGCATGAAATATAAAGTTGGCATGCATGTTCTAAAGAAAATTAAATTTTATGTGTTTGATATTTTTTATTTACTATTTTCTAGTGAATACAGGTTGTAAATTATTCTAATATCATTGCCTTCAGTTTTTCTTCACATTTTACATAGTGTCCAACTTTATTGGAAATTAGGTTGTAGTAAGGAGCATGTCTCTGCCTGAATGTTTGTGGAGAACAAATGTGTGTCCAACACATGTCCAGGGTGAACAAAAGGAGCCCTGCACTCTGGGGGACACCATTACGTTTTCAACTGTGATTTGGAGGTCCTAGAGTGGACAGGCCATCTTCTGGACGATGAGTAGTTTGGTGGTTGAGTTTGAGGTGGTGTCTGCCAGGCATGCAGAAATGAGTGTTGCATCCTGGGAGTCAGAAAATGGTATGTAGTTCCGCTTACCAATGAATAAGAGATTGTGTGAGGACAGAGCCAATCTGATCAGAATCAAATCTGATCTTAGATTTTTATATAAAGTGATCCCCCATCAAGATACAGGGACCGGAAAATGACAACTTTGGTTGATATTTTACAGTTTTTGTAAAGAATAATGCAGTTTTTCTGTTTATTATGTTATGCGCTCGTACAATAAACAACTCAGAGTTGTTTTGAACCCTAGGGGATGTTACAAATTAGACACAAAAAGCCCTACCTGTAGGTGTACTATGTGCTTCTCAGTAAAAACAACTACATGTCAACATATGTTTTTACATTTCACATTTTGACGAATATACTCATGGAGTCTTCTCAAACAATGTTATCTATTCATCTTCCTTCTAGTTAAGGGTTTTGAGAATCCTCAAAAGATAGGACATCATTCTAATAGAAATGATGACCTCCTGAGAGGTCAAAAGGTCAGCATAGTACTGGCAAATTTGGTCATCCCAAGAAGGCCTTAGACCTTTAAGGGTAAAAAGCAGATGATCAGCTATAACAGGGTCCTTGCACCATTTTTAAAGTCAAATTCAATGCTTTTTAAAATCTCAAAACATTTCTAAACAATTTCTTTGATAGAAAAGAGACAATTTGAGTCCTAGTCTACTATACGTTTTTGTAGAGGTGTAACAACACAACTCACGTTACACCAGCTACACAGAGCAATTTTTTTCAAAAGGGGAATAGAGCAGATGAAGAACAGAATTTTTTATAATAAGTAAGTCAAATATATTTGTTTACGTTTTTCAAATAATTAAATTAGCTTTAGGTTAGGGTTAGGATTAGGACTTTTCTGAAAACATTTGCTCTAAGCTCAGATCTCCACCTGTGATGGGGGAACATTGTTCCATCTTTTGTTGTGGCTGAAATGTTTTGTGTTGTCAGTACACATCTGAGAGAAGCGCTAAACAACACTTTTTGTTATGTCTGATGTTTCATGTCCTTGGCATACATTTGATGCAAACACTAGAGTGCATATTGTTGTGTTCTTCTTGCTTCAGAATCAGAATCAACTATATTACCAAGTACGTTTACCCATACAAAGAATTTACTTTGGTGCTATGGTACATGACAAACACAAGTGGAATAATACAATTTGCACAGTAAATATAAAATGTGCAAACATTTACTGTATAGTAACACAGTAGTTTAGATATATACCCGAGGGAAAGACAAGGGAACAACATCCATGCTTATGTTTTATTGGGAAGGTTTCCTGACTTTTATACGCTTAGTACAAGAAGCACAAAATTGTTTTTTACATTGTAGGTTTTGGGATAAGAACCATCAAATTATTTGTTCAATGCTCCAACAACTGATGTATCTGTTTTCTCTCATGGACTAAAACCTTTCGAGTAGCACCTGAGGAGAACACTAAAAGTGTATTTTGTTAAATTATTGCATGCAATCTCATCACAACAGTTCTCAGTATCAGACAGAAACAGTTTCCCCACCACTGGACTGGCCTCTGTCTGCAGGGGAAACCTGCTGCTCTGGATGGTTCCGACCACGCAAATTGTATCCAATTCCATGCTGCCATTGACAAAGAAATTATCGCGTTTTATGTTAATGTGAGATTACAGGTTATACACACCAAATTCAACCTAACGTTTGGTTACCCCACAAACCATGATCTGTTTGTATATTATACTGAGATAAACGTAATGGTGTTTTTTTCTCTTCAAGCCGTCGGGCAACAGGTGTTTGAGCCTCAGCTTGGGCAAAAGTCTGTGCTCTTTCTCTCTGCTCATTCTCTCTACATTGCTGTCTTCCTGTTCTCTGTTGCACATCATGCTGTAATTAAAAATATTAAAATAAGGGAAACATTTGATAGTGTTTAATATTTAACAGTCTACCCAAAGTAGACAATAAAGCTACCCGCCCCTGGAATCCTGCTCTGAAAATATGACTTGCATAGTAACAGTGCAGTTAATTCTGTTCCAGACAGTCTTTAGTGAGGTGGGCCTCTGCTTCATTTGTGAAATCACATGCTGCCAGGAGGTAGCATAAGTCTGCGATAAGGAGCCAAGAAAAAAATCTTTCTTACAGAAGCTATAGCAGCTAGAGATGACAACAAAATGACTTTTGTTTGCCTACAACAGCATACACCAAGAAAACTGATTTCGGGGGGTGGGGTTATTCACAGAGATGGAGAATGAATAAGTGCGATGGGTTTGTGGCAGCCAATCACAGGGGATATAGATATATAAAGGTATATTAAAATGTTTTGCTTGATACACTACAGTTTATTTAACATTGAAGTAACAATTAAGCATCTGTATCGGTTTTATATTCCATAATGCATATAATCGACCATCGCTGTGTAACCAGAGTTGCCAGATGTAAAGGTTTCCTGATATGGTTGTGTTGAATAAATAGCTTTTGTGCTTTTTTTTGGCAGTATATTGGCAGTGACATATGTCAACTCTGGGTGTAACTTTGGATCTTGTTGGATCATTTGCTACCGATTAAAACTTTGTTAGATAGCCAGATTGAGTCACAAAACCTAAAAATAGAACGTAGATATCTCTGCCACTCAGAAGGAAAAATAATACATTATACATTGGATGGGGACTTGGCGGCTATTTATTCACATTTATATAAATTGTTTTGCTTTATATTTGAATAGAAAACTGTAGGTAGCTCACAGTGCTTCTAAGCTAACGCTAAGTTGGATATGGTGTTAGCACTTTCTTTCTGGACAGACAGAAATATTGTGTGCTTTTTTTGACAGGGTGTTAAGCTTGATATAAACTTGGATAAACCTTTTCAAAGTATTAAATACGTAGCTTAATTACATATCTAGCTGGCATGTAACAAATGTACAATATATGGACAAAAGTATGACATCCCGTTCTAAATCCACAGGCATTAATATTGAGTTGGTCCCCCCCCAGCTTCCACTCTTTTGGGAAGGCTTTCTACAAGATTTTGAAATGTGTCTGTTGGAACTTTTGCCCATTCTTCCAGAAGAGGATTTGCCTTGCTTTGTGCACTGAGGCACTGTTATGCTGGAACAAAAAAGGGACTTCCCCAACTTTCAGGAAAGTTGGAAGCATTGAATTTTCAAAATGTCTTGGTAAGCTGAGGCATTAACCTTTCCTTTCAGTGGAACTCAGGTGCCTAGGCCACCCCAGAAAAAACAACCCCATAGCATTATCCCTCCTCCACCAAACATTACAGTTGGCACCAGTGCCGGCCCTTGCCTTTTGGGGGTCCTAAGCAAAAGTTGATTTATGGCCCTCTCTTCTTTACTGGTCCAAGGCTCAGTAGCTGTCTGGGGCCCCGTGACAGTCGGGGGACCTAAGCGTCCACTTATGTTGCTTATGCCTAGGGCCGGCCCTGGTTGGCACAATGCAGTCAGGCAGGAAACGTTCTCCTGGCATTCGCCAAACTGAGATTCGTGATCTGTTGTTATGAGAAAGACCTTACAATGTCTACCCCAAGGAAGCACTGTTTGCCAGCCCGCTCTGTTATCTCGCATTGGTGTGGAGTCACATTCTGACTGGTGGCGTGTCTACATTCAGTTGTGTAGCTAGTCTAACTTAACCCAATTCACATAAAATATAAATTTGCCTAAAGAAAAAAAACTAAATAGCTTAGTTTCTTACCTGTCGTTGCCATTGCATTTTGCTGGTTCAATGTTGATTCATTTTCGTTTTTTTGCCATGTCTTAAAAATGCATCAGACCACTTGCATGTGTGTTTGTGTGATTAGGAACGTGAAACCCAGCACTCAATCAAACTGGGGAAGGCAGAGTAGAGGGAAAAATTGGGGGTGCTGTCATGTTATTTTCAAAATGTTACCTAGTCCAGCTTTAATTCACAGTAAAATTAACATATCGGTACCATGAATTTGTCGCATTTAAGGAACAATTCCAATGAATTGTTGAAACAATAAAAATTGATTTTCTTGAGGTTTGTAAGCTTTTTCCATTGATTTGGACATGCTATGCCAAACTTGTTTTTATCCGCACCAAAACTTGAATTGCCATTTGGAATAACTTCAGAGAAAGAAAATTAAAGCATGGATTGGTGTCAAACTTTTTCAATTGACTGTTTACAGAGTAAGAGCAATAATATTAAATCAATGTTGTAAAACACTCTGGGCTTCCTTAAATGAGATTTAAAGCAGAAAAGCTAACTCAGCTCATTTTGGGGGCAGATGGCGTGTTCAAAACTGACATCTGATATTGCCATCTGCTTTAATAACTTTTTTTGTTGACAGAATTAGTAAACATACTTTGGAAATGTCAACCATGCGCACAGAGCCTTCTATTCATGCATAATGAACCAAATAATGAAAGACAAGCATTATATTTTGAACTGCACAAAGTTATAATGAAAGAATTGATACAAAATTGGTCTCTATATAGACAAACTATCTGTTACTGAATACCTGGAAGATGAACTACTGTGGTAGCAGAATACATTGTAACTCCTTTAATGCTACATTTTCAAGTTAAGCATTAAGGAAATGCCTGAAGCAAGGTAGTTGTGCCAAATATCATGTTTTAATGGTATGGACAACCCAGTATTTTAGCAACAAGGGTGTGTGTTTGAACACACATACAAATAATATAAATAGATGTTATAGGTTATTATTCAGTCAAGGTTAACAACAAACTTACAGCATAACTTACCAGAGTCAGACAGTAAGCCTTTGCTAGCGCATTGTTCTCTGATCTAGAGAACAATAACTCAATGTGGAGCAGAAAAAAGTAAACAAATAAAATTACTTCCAGATCCATCGCATTTATTGATGATTTCATTGAATTGTCTCTCAACATTGTCCCACCCTAAATCTACTGCCTTGGTTAGGGGGGCTTATAAACCTTGGAAAAAAAATGTGTTTGACCAAATTTGTTTAACAGAAAAACACATTAGCTAAAGATTTTCAGCAGGCCATTAGATATATTGCCCAAGCCCACAAAACGTTCAACCTTCCCGAGTTTTCCTATGCCACTTAGGAAAACTAAGTGCCATGAAATGGCGTCACACTTTACGTAGCATGTAAGCACCATGCTACCGAATGTCTCATTGAGTCTTCATAAGTCCTTTTAGTACAAATATTGTTTAGTACACATATTGTTAAGCACAAATATTGTTTATCAGAATTGTATTCATTAGAAAATTATATTTTGACTCTTGGAAAGATTGCATTGGCCCGCTAGGTCCACGTCGAGATATCAGCCTCACAATTAAATGTACCTCACCGTGTGATAACAGAGCCGAATAGACATAGTTTCTGCACCACAACGATGTGATATACAGAAATACAGAAAGATGCGGCATTCTTATCGGTAGACTGTCCCCTACAACGTGGCTTCTATCTTTAACCAATCTGGAGATATGTATAGAAATGTAACAGGTGCGCATTTAGACGCAATTTTGCGTCAATCGAAAACACCACCTAATTTTAAGAGGCCTGTATTCAGCGCTTACATTAATGTTTATTGTTGAAGCAGTACAGTGGCTATGTCTACACCCGCAGATCATATGCTTAACACTTTGCGCTGTTTTATTAGAAAGAGTAGTCTTATTAAACAAAAAGTAAATAGTTAGTTTTAGTTTGTATCTAGATGAACAAGACTTATGGCCATATTAGCATTTCTTTTGTAGAAAGTGTGAAAATCTTAATTGTCACACATTATCTATCTGAGGTAATGTGGTACAATTTCCTGACAGATCCCTGCAGCTACTGAGGTCTAAAAATGAGGTCTCGCTCAGTGTTTTTGGTGTGAAATGAGCAGTGAAGTATGAAGTCTGGTCCTGCTCTATGTAAATACAGAACTAGAAAGCACTCAAACTATCTCACACTGGCACCACAAAATGTATCTTATAACCAGCAACAGCACTTTTTCAAAGGGGAGCACCATTGAACAAGGGGAGAGTGCCTGTGAAGTTCTGTTGGTAGAGCATGGTGCTTGCTATACCAGAGTGGGTTAGACAACTCGCATAAATATATTTAAAACCAAATCCCTGACAGATTTAAAACTAAAAACTATTTGTGAAATCTTACATATAAACTTTGAAAAGCAAACTATTTACAAGAAAATATGTATTATACCTTTATTATTATTATTATAAGTGGGAAGCATAACAAAAATACTTTCAATGTTATGTGACAGGAATGTTTTTGGTTGAACGATTTAGTGATTGAGGCATCAAAATGTACCCCCACACAGTTGATACATTATCTATATTTTCTTTTTCAGATACAAGACTATTACAAAATTAACAAACCATGTGTACTGTATGGCTACTGATCAACTTAGGTTTTATTGGAGAATTCAGCATTTTTGGTGGTATACATGCATTTATCCAAGAAGCACATTTTTGTCATTTTAGCACATATCCCTTGACAGGTCTGTGGAAATCAAAGCCACATCTCTGGGGTTGTGAGCACCAGGGTCTACCAATTTAGCTACACGGGACCCCTGTATGTCTTATTTCTGTTGTTGGCTTCAAAATCTACTTAAATTTAAATTTTCAGAACATACCCAAATCACCCTGGTCAAAGAGATTTGTCTTACATTTTCATTTTGTAATGAGCCTGACCAATCCACTAACTAAACCAGTTGTAGCTGTAGATTACAAAGTTTGTTCTTGTTATTCCCAACATTTCCCTCTAAATAGACAATGACAGTGTCTGTTGATATCTTCTTCCTGTGGTTTGTGATCTGACGGAGAAAATGACTGAATGTATCCATACTAGTCATGCAAGCAGATAAAACAACCTACCTTCTCTATTTCTGAGTCATTCGTTCTTTTCCATAGTGGGTGGCAATCGCGGTGATCTCTTTCTTTGGCAGAACATCAGAGTTCTGGTGAGTGATGGGTGGAAGTCTCTGTGGGATTGAGGTTCAGGATGGGAACCAGGATGTTCTCATTCTCTCTTTCCAGAGGTCAAAATTCGAAGGGAGTTGCATAGGCACACACACACAAACTGTCTTTCATAACACTTCCACCTCATTCCTGCCCTGTTACTAAACAACCAACACTATGACCACTATCCTCATGACTGGGATCAATGAAATAAACATGAGCTTGTAGGGCTTTCATCTTTGTAAACAATGTTCCATGAATAATAATAATGGAGCTCAAGACATTTCTAAAGAGATGCTCTAGGACACAAAGTTTGATTGAAAAACATGAAAAGAAAATGAAAGAGTGCTTGAATTCAGGCCTTTGATCAACGTAAATGACATTTAGTGGACTGCGATAAAGGATCTGTAGCTAAGGTGTAGGAACCATCATTTTGTTCTAACAACATTAAAAGAACATCCATGTGCACTTATAATTAATTAGTTGGTCCTGGTAGATCAAATTTTATGGGCATTGATGGAGATGTAGCCAAATCTTACATGATGGGATAGCTTTAATAATGGTATCCCATGTCAGAATAAATAACAGTAACCCAGCTACCAGTTTATGTTTTTCCCCTTAGCAGATTTGAATAGGGGTTATAAAGCATTGTGGTAATGTATATTTTTCAGGGAAACCGTTTTTGAATATGTGAATATCAAACATGCTATTTTGCAGACACTGTTCTAAACCTTGCTTTTTAGTATATATATGTTACTTCTGGTCCCCGTGGGAATTGAACCCACTATTTATAGGTTTTCTTCCATCAGTCCACTGACAAAACAATCCCAAACTCTAGGTGATGTGTTCCACCCAAAATGTCATATTCCGTCTCACTTTGATGCTCATATGACACTGCCTATCCCCCATGAGAACCAACAGGAGAGCAAACATAACACACTGAAGACTAAAAGACTCACAAAGAGATAATGAAGCAGACAGTTTACGCTCGGATGACTCCATTCACATGGTGAACCTCTCCATTAGGAGCTTAAGGGTTGAAGGCTATTGGTTGGTGTTGTAATGCATTTGAAAGTGCACTTTTTTGGGACAGTTTTGTTATTTCTTTCTGTCTATCTTTCTGTCTTATGACTCTGTAACTCATTTAGGATTTCATTGGATGTCCTCTGGGTAATTCTTATATTATATTATTATAAATATTTTGGTGATGTGTGACAAATCCTGAAAGATGTCGCTTTGGTCTTTATGATGTTTTTATTGTTGAAATGAAGGTGTGAAACTTTAGACATTGTTACCTTTAACAGTTCATTTTATAGCATATGCATTAGTGTGCTTAAAAGATTATATTGCAATTAGTCATGTTGACTGGTGACTTATTCCAGAAACAAAGGTTGCTTAGAAATGTTACAACATGTTTAATTTTCTGTCCACTGTATGTTGCAAAGGAACTCATCACATCACATTAAATGTTGATAAAAATACATATTGCTAGAGCACAATTACAAAAAACATTTTACAACTTTTTCTTAGTAACTTATGCTGATGTTGTGGCAATGTTTTGTCATAATTGTTTTAACAAGGTGATTTGTACTTGGCCGTTTCTAAATTTGTCATGGGTAATCACAGTTCTGTAAATGCATCAACATATCTTGAGGTGTGAGTCGTGTTGTTTTTGAAAAACCTATTTCCGCTGGACGACAGCGTCAGTAGGTCCGTGGTAATGCTAAGCAATTAGTTCCAATTTCAGCCCATTTGAGCATTTACAGTTTTTACAATGTGACGACCCCTGTTAGTTGGGGCTCTGATAATCTGGGAATCAGTTGCATCAGTGAACATCCAGGCTGTGCACCAAAGGGCACTCTATGGTCTTTGTTGTGCATTTATTGGCCCTTGTCAAAATAAGTCAACCGTAAGGGGCCTAGTTAGCCATTTGGGACCCGCTTTGCAAGATGGGGATCCATTAGTACACAGCCAAACTGATAGGCAAAGGTAGATATCCGGACCAGGATAATTGGACACTAGTTGGCCTATACATCAGCAAACCTTGAAGCACTGAACTCTACATTTACCTGACGTTAGAGTGACGACTTTACCTGAAACAAAATTATATTTATTTTTACAGTACACTTTGTATTTAAACTTATTCATTGTTTTATTTTCTTATTGGATTTGTAATTTCAAACTAAATTGGTATTTCTCTATCAGCAATTTACATATGAATATACTATTTAGTCTACTTTTTATTCCAGAGGTAATATTTCTCATCAGAAGATACTGTTATTGTAAATTATATTGTAAATTTCCACTTAGATCACTAGATCATAACAATACAAATATTACTTCACAACCATGTAAATAACCATAATTTTCTCCCTAGGTTGTGCAAAGCATCAATAACTACCTACAGATTTCTTTCTTTAAACTGCATTCAAAAAGATGAGCCTGCTGGCTTTATTTAATTAATTGCCACATTACTAGACAGTCAGTGGCTGTTCAGCTATTTTAGAAGAAATGTGTGGTCTTCATTGAGAAGTAACTATGGTCTCAATTCTAATGGGCACACTATCCTCTTTATGGGTTACTACTTTTCACCACAGACCAAACGAGAGTAATAAATATTACTTAAAAACAGTCATTTAGGGTAAATGGATAAAGCAAATGTTTCTAATCACCTCACAAAATGTATCCAAGAGAGATTTCACTGAGTTTGCTTTTCAAGCATTTTCATGTGATTTCATGCCTACCATAACAAATGGCATGCTGTTTTTACACATTTCATGCTATTTTGATTGTTGTTTTACAACTTCTCTCAAGACATGTCCTAATTGGCACCGTATTTCTTGTACTGCTCTACTTTTGACCAAGGCCAATAGGGAATATGGATCAGATTATTACACAGCTTCAATGTTGAATATTCTAGCCTCTCCATACTTTGTGGTGGATGTGGTGAAACTGCATTCTGTTCCCTGTGGATACCTTTCCTTCACCACACACCTACACAGATGCTAAAGTACTCTAAATCCCACACTGGCTCACATCTATGGAAGTACATACAAACTAAAATGATTTTTCCTGGAAGAATAAAGGTTAAATATCCCGGTCAATCTAGCCAATTTTGAAAATGTTTGGTTTGGAATTAACAATGTTACAGCGTGTGCTACACATGGTTTATAACTATACAGAGCAAACTAATGCTTTTTGTTAATGTATCTGTATAATGTATATATATGCTAGTTGAGCCTTTCAGATGTATATATATAGGTACAGTCTCTCAAAAGTATTCACCCATAATAGGTTTTTGACATTGATCAACACAAAACAACTGAAAGGCAAATCTGCAAATTCTTCAAAATGAATTATGAATATTAACCAGATTATATATTTTTCCCAAAACTACTCATCCCCGTTGTTATGACACATCTGATGAGTTGTGGTGCCAAACAAATCTTTACAAGTTACGTAATTGGTTGAATGGAGTCCAGCTGTGTGCAATTAAGATGTTCACATGTTTTTAGGTCAAATAAATGCCTGCCCATAACATAACATCTGGAGATTTGCAGGCCTCCCTTGCTACATCTCATGTTACTGTGCATGCTTCAACAATAAGAGCACTGAATTGAAATGGTATTCTTGGGAGGGTTGCTAGGATAAAGCCTGTGTTGTTAAAAATCAACCAAACTCCCACTCTTAACTTTGCCAAAAACCACTTGGACAAACCTTAATGTTTCTGGAGATCCCTTCTCTGGACAGTTGAGTCCAAAATTACCTTTTTGGTCACAATTAAAACTGCTATGTTTGGCAAAAACCCAACACTGCCTACCACCAAAATAACCTTATCCCAACAACAAGCAAGCTGGTGGGAATGTCAAGGTCTGGGGCTGCTTTTTCTCTTATGTTGGATGACTGCCCATCATCAGGGGGAACTAGGAATTCTGAGGTGTGCTTGGAGATTATTGCACAGAATGTTAGAAAATGAGTCAAGGAAAAAAAATAACAACCCAAAGCAGGGGTCTACAATCTTGCTCCTAGAGAGTTACTGTCCATGGAGTTTTTACTTCAACCCTAATTTAGCCCACCGGAATAATTAGACAGTTAATTACTGAATGGCTGTATATACATAGGATTGAAATAAAAACAACCAGGACAGTAGCTCTCCAGGACTAGGGTACGTACCAAAGCATTCAAGCAAATCTACCAAAGAGGAGTCCAAGGGTAAGAATTGCTGCCAAAGGTGCTTCAATAAAGTATTGAGGAAAAGCTGTTAATACCTATGTACATTGAAGGAAAAAATATTTGATCCCCTGCTGATTTTGTACGTTTGCCCACTAACAAAGAAAGTATTAGTCTATAATTTTAATGGTAGGTTTATTTGAACAGTAAGAGACAACAAAAAAATCCAGAAAAACACATTTAAAATAAGTTATAATTGATTTGCATTTTACTCAGTGAAATAAGTATTTGGATTTCGGACACTCTTTTATACAGGTAACGAGCTGAGATTAGGAGCATTCTTTTAAATTGGTAACACACTATGCCGTGAAGGACTGAAATCCTGCAGCGCCCGCAAGGTCCCTCCATTTAAGAAAGCACATGTACAGGCCCGTCTGAAGTTTGCCAATGAACATCTGAATGATTCAGAGGAGAACTGGGTGAAAGTGTTATGGTCAGATGAGACCAAAATCAAGCTCTTTGGCATCAGCTCAACTCGCCGTTTTTGGAGGAGGAGGAATGCTGCCTAATGCCACAAGAACACCATCCCCACCCTCAAACATGGAGGTCGAGATTTGGAAGGCTTCTACTTTACAGAAATACATACACCACAAGTCATTTTTTGCATCAGACTGTCCCCTACAATGTGAGAAACCCGTATGCATTTATCTCTAACCTTTCTGGGGATATGAATAGAAAGGAAACGGGTGCGCTTTTGGACATGAAACTTCGTAGAGCGGCCTTTAAATCGCAATCATCCGTTGTCCTAGCCCATATCGTGAAACACAGCCCCTGACCATTATCCCTCCTCCACCAAACTATGCATTCCAGTAAGCCTTGCCTTCACCATCCATCAGATGAAAGAGATAATCTATTGGTTGATTTATTTGGAATTGGATCAAGATGAAAATGGTGGTATCTGATCCTCTCTGATTGGAGGACCCCAGTGGGGTCATTGGTTCATCACTGGGGTGAAATAGACATGCTGACAGACACAAAAGAGGACAATCTTTCTCAGGTTGAAAGGTATTTGCATGTAAATCCATTATATTATAAATAGTCAAGAATGACAAATAGTGTGTGTGTGTGCGCCTGCATGTATATGTATGCCGTGTAAAACCTTGAAGAATTTCTGGATTACATTTTGCTGATGGGAACCAGGTCTAAACGTGAACTCTCTACAACCTTTAGATGAGTATTCTACCGGGTTGTAGCTTGCTTGCAGTTCCAAGTCACCCATAGTTCGAAGCTATAATGGTTAATAGGACATCGGACTAGAATCCAAGCCAATGACTTTTAACTGGTGCCTGGACTTATTACATGGGGAATGCTGGGGTTATTGGTTTTTTTATACTGCCTCTCCACCATTCTCTTTATTCTATCTGTCTTTGCTCTCTTTGACTATATTTCTGATTGGTCGGTCTCTTCATATCTTTGTCATCTGGTCTGTTCTCTCCCTCTCAACCTACAGAAAGTACGAACAGTAGGACATTATAAATGTAGTGCTTCAATGCACATTCAACAGAGGAGATTTTAACTGGCCCAGAATGTCTGCGTAAAACACAAAGGATTCAAAATATCTGAAAGGGGTTGTAACCCAAAGGCCCACTGTCCCCTTTGGACCCTGGTTAAAAGTAAATAGGTAATAGGGTGCCATTTGGGCCAGAAATATTTTTTTTCATAAGATTTACTGTATCGATTTTAATTTTGGTTTTAAAAGGAGCAGCTAATTTATTTCTAGTAAGATGTTTCCCAGAAAGAGTTATTTTGGACATTTACAATCTTCTATGCCTTCAGTTGAGATCACATGCTGCACTTATCCAGAGCGATTTACAGTGTAGCTTGCATACATTTCTGACCTAGACACCGTAGTAACTGATAACTCATAAAGTCTAGCATTGCACCAACCATGTTCTACCAACTAAGCTATGCGGTGCTAAGGATGTCCTAGAAGCAGTTTTACATTTGAAAAGTGACCTCACTGAACACAACAGACTTTACTGAACACCAAATACCCTACAGGACACAACAGGCCCTACAGAACACCACAGGCACCAGAACCAGTCCATCGGGTTAAAGTGTTAACCAAGTCATCCTTTCCCTCTGCATTTCACCTCCCCATCCTTTGTGTCTGGCACAAATAGCCCTGTATTCACTTAATATGGGACCCACTGTATAGTGCACGCTGGGCAGAAGTAGTGCACTAAAAGGGAGCCATTATGATGTACTCCCCTGAGTCTGCATATAGCATGAAGCATAGAGACTGACCTCAACCCATTAACACCTAACCAGACACTGGCATGTTTGTGTGAACACACATTAATGTGGCAATTTCTCCAATTTCCTTTGCTTCCCTATTCTGCCCCTGGGGGCAATTTAAAATCCAGGGTGAAGGAAATGTATTATCATGATTGAAAAACAGAAGAGAACAGTACATACTCTATAAATGAATACATTCACGCAAGGGTTATAATAAGGTTAAAGCTGCAATCTGGCATTTGTTTTTCATCTGCGTCACATCTTCTGGTCTACATCGGACGGATGGGGGCCTGGGGGCAATGTAACCTCATTTCAAAGCAAAATAACCAATGAAGATATTCACCCGCTCGCAGGGCACAGATTGTCAACTTTAACTGCAATTGATTGTGTGGCCCATAGACAGCTGTGTATGTACCATTGGTGGGAACAGCCCTCCGTTGTAGATGGGCTCTAACTACTGTCATTATGAGGCAACAATGCTTTCCTGTATTAGGTAGCGGAGGGTGATGTTTAGCACGAGATTGATTCCCTTGCACTTTTGGCCCCAGGGGAATAGATGCATGGCGCTTCGGGCCTGTCTATGTGGAGTGTGTGTGTCTTTGGCACGAGGGTCAGAAATGTTCAGAGCGTCTCAGCTTTCTTGATAATGGAGGTTGGGCCACATTCATGAGCAGCATGTTTTTGTTTGTTTACAAACAAACACAAAAGCTTGGGCGCACAGACACACACACTCACTAGGCGTAGAAACTGCAGCCAACTGGAGACCAGCTGTTGGGTGAGCTGGGTCTCTATCTTCTTTAACTGGACCCCTAACTTGGGTGTTGGATGAGAGCTCCTCTCAGAATTCTGTTTTGAAAGTATTCGGACCGCTTTACTTTGTTAAACATTTTGTGTGTCATAGACTTAATTTACAATAAATTACATTACAATATTTACCATTCATCTACACACAATGCTAATAATGACAAATAAAATGTACATGATTTACGTACTGAGACAATTTAATGAGTAACTAGATGTGGTAGCGAGAAGAGCATTGCATCTTTTTGGGTATGCCTCATGTCAGCTTCACACACCCGGATTGAAAAGTTTCTAGCAAATCCTGTTGGCCTAATAGTATGATTTGTCAGTCCAGAGCATCGTTTTCATCAAGCTGGAGAGACAGGGAAAATGTAATATGCCTTTTACTCAGAAGTGGCTTCAACGTTTTCGCCCTTTTTTTCTGAAGCTCTCCATAACAACACAACATATTTATCTGAGGTTTGAGTTTTTTGTTCCGTGAACGCAGGGGCATAATACCAGGCCTTGACGGCTAGTTAGCTAACAGCTGAGCTGTGGGAAAACGTACATATGCGATTATGTTGTTATTCATTTATCTCCATATCCTA
Organism: Novumbra hubbsi; assembly: GCA_016801125.1. Taxonomy (NCBI): domain Eukaryota; kingdom Metazoa; phylum Chordata; class Actinopteri; order Esociformes; family Umbridae; genus Novumbra; species Novumbra hubbsi. The sequence goes on from JACXGK010000544.1 coordinate 21,198, forward strand.
ATTTATTTTCTTCTTTTTGGTACCCCCACCCCCCTAGAAAAGACAAAATAGTCATGTCCCCAAACCAGGTGCGACAGGTGCAACATTTCTGGTGACATTTATGTGTTATGTTGCCTGTGTTTCTTTTTCATTTTCAGTTTTGTAATGAATAGGGTACACTTTGCTTTGGCTGCTTCAAACACAGCCAAACAAGGCAAAGAATGTGGAAGTCACAACTGTCTTCTACAATGTGTGTGTGTGTCTCTCTGTTTTTTGAAAGAGAGATGGAAAGTAAGGGAGGAAAAATGATTCTTTACAGTATGGTATGTCTTGTAAGGACATGCTGACACAAACCAGATGGTAATGCGATGATGAAGAATATGATGGGTTATGTGAGAGGAAGAAAGAGCAAGCAATACGAGATGTGGGAAGGTTATGATTTGTTTTGTCCTGATTCTGCTGCAGTAGATCATCTCTGCATTAAGGTTCATTCACCCTCCATTTCACTGTACTTTTACATCTATAGCTCCTTCTACTTGATAGACACTCTCCTCTCTTTCCGCTGGAGCTCCTACTGCCGCTGGTTGGAAATCACAGTGAAATAAAATGGAGAAGGTTGATGGGGCAGAGCAAAGACATGCAGAGAAGATGAATTGATACCATGGATGAGAACAATGGGCTGACGGTGGGATGTGCCCACACACACACACTCAAACACACACTTAATCCATGACTTAAAGTATAATGTGCACACCCTCACACCCAATCCTCCCTTCATACACTACATGGACAAAAGTATTGAGACCACTACCACTTTAACAACGGGTAGTCAGTCACTCAGACACCTTCGCTCTTCTTGACCGGCTCCGCTTATGTGGTCCATCAGAAATGACCTCGACCGCATAGCTTTAGTGAAAAGGCCTTTAATGTAGCTGTTGTAAACAGAGAGGCAAACTGCATAGTTAACGACCATGAAAAGCCTAGCTATAAATGTTTTATGAATAGGAAACACCAAATGACTTTAGCTGGACTGCAAACGATCAATTTACGGACCATTAATGAAAGGGATACGGATCAGAATGGCAAACCTCATAGATAATAAACATGAAGCGCATAATTATAAATGCTTTATGAATGGGAAAACATATTTCTTTCCACTCCGGGATGATCAATGTAATCTGGATGTGGATTAGGGTTTTGAGGGCAGGAAACAACAAAGAGTTTTAGATTTCTTCCAACTGCACAATGT
>JACXGK010000544.1:22525-103047 GCA_016801125.1 Novumbra hubbsi
TGATGGGAACACAGGTCAAATGATGAATGGGAAACAGTACTGTGAGTGTCTATTGGGAGTATGATGGGAACACAGGTCAAATGATGAATGGGAAACAGTACTGTGAGTGTCTATTGGGAGTATGATGGGAACACAGGTCAAATGATGAATGGGAAACAGTACTGTGAGTGTCTATTGGGAGTATGATGGGAACACAGGTCAAATGATGAATGGGAAACATTACTGTGAGTGTCTATTGGGAGTATGATGGGAACACAGGTCAAATGATGAATGGGAAACAGTACTGTGAGTGTCTAAAGAGAGGATGATGGGAACACAGGTCAAATGATACAGGGATTGGTGAGAAGTCTTTAATTGGGAGTATCTCAGGGTTATTTTTTTTGCCAATAACTCCTAGTCATATATGCTATCGATTCAGTAACGATCTAAGAAATGACCCCTTGTACTTTGATGATGTAATCTAACATGTAGCCGCAGGCCTTAACCGGCAAGGAGGACAATTGTGGATGCTGCAGGGCACAAGCCAATGTCAGCCGGATATGTCACCGTGGGCCTTTTCGTTTGGTTCATTCTTGGGTTGTTCTTCGTTTTTAGTGCTATTTTGAGAGGTTGACCGGCGATGGACATGTCCATGTTAATAAGTGGAACAGTGGATTTCAACTTCTATGACCAATGCTGACAATTCCCTTTGAACTAACAGTTAAAATTAACATAGATAAGATTACATTGACTGCACTTTTATTTCGACACAATATTACGCCCTCTGTGTTTCCTTATGACACAAAAGACGGGATTGCTACCAATCCCAGACCAGATGTCTTTTATGTTGACCTAGATTGTCCGAGACTCCCAGTTTGTTTAAGGCAGTGAGGAGGTTGTAACGCCCAGAGCTCCTTTTTTTATTAGGACCGTAGATGATACATTTTTCCTGTGGCAACATGATCTGAGTGAAGATGATAGCACTGCTATCCTATGGTGATGTGCTGTATATGCACGCCTCAGTGTAAGTACTGTCACGTCTAGATGCAGTCTATTATGCTGCCTTGCATTTCCTCTCTGGTGCACATTTTCACACACATCACTGTCTCTTATACTTCAATTGTCTGGGATTCCTTGAAGAGACATACATTGGTTGAGGTTTTTAAATATAAAGACGTCCTGCGGAATATTAAAAGACCTCAGACTTAGTTTATTCGTTTTTTTCTGTTGAGTCGTTTTATTAATAAAGGTAAATGAAAAATGAAATTAGGCATAGTTTCTTTTGACTTTCTTGGAATCATCAATCCAGTTTGAGCAAATCTTTCTATTTAGATGAAAGGGGGAGGAGAAGGGGCGGGGCCACGTGATGAGGGGGAGGATATTTTGTAGGTTTAAAATTTATATAACACTACAATACAAAGCACCTTTGATGTTCATGTCCAATGACAATGACAACTCCTCAAATGGCATATTCCAGCACATTACGCTATTTTTCAACAGTACCCTATTAGCATTATGAAGGGAATATAATTCTGTTTTGGATTTAGCTAATGTTATACATGAAATTAAATTTGAAATCTTAGGCATTTCATTTCAAAACAATTAATTTTCTATTTTGGATTCCAGCATAGCTTTTTTATTTTTTTCACTACCTAGTTAGTTTGAATGATTTGATCCTCTATTGAAACTGCCTGACATCAAATAGCTCTTAGTAACATTTTCGTTTATTATTGTTTCGTTTCATTTGTTTTCTTTTCTCCTGAATTGTTTCCACATAAAAACAGAAAATGCAACCAGTCACTCGTGACAAAGTAGCTTTCCTGCAACAGCGGTGGGGATGGTTTTTATACTCCCTACAAGGTTGTTCCAGCACAATAGGAACCTTTATAAAATGTATGTTACATGAAATAGAAAAATCAATGAACCAACTGGCAGACCTAGTGAGTCCCAAATATCTACCCTTCCTCCAGAAGTGGGCACTCATCCATTACTGTGTTGAGATAGTCTTGAGGGAGTTCCAGTGTACAGGTGATTCATTTTCCAATCAATGAAGGGAAGTAAACAAGTGCACTATTCGGGGGGAGATAATTGGGAAGCACCCGTGGTCTTCCCCAGCCAATCAAAACTCCAATCTCACCTTTCAAACGGCTTCCTTTCCGAAACGGGATTCACTGCACTGTTGGACAGGGATTGAATACTCCACATGAACAAATGTGGTCGTCCTTTAGATAAAATGTTTACTTTTTCATTTCATAAGTAAGTGGACAAAATGACACCAAACATGTTCACGGGGTTGATTCTCTCTTCCTTTAACTCACCCTTCTTGCTCTCATGTCTTCCCTTTTCTTCCATTCTTTATTCATTGACCTTTCCCTCCTCTTTCCTTCATCCCTCTTTCCCTTTCCCCTCTCTCTCTCTCTCTCTCTCTCTCTCTCTCTCTCAGATCTCCGCTCTCTCAGGCACTGTGAAAACAGATTTGTAACAGTAAGATAACCATTTGTGTTGGATTTGTCGGTCCGTACCATGATGGGATAGAGACCAGCGCTGTGTCTGTTGGCTGTCTACAGTGAGGTGCCCAAGCGTGTTCGGGCCGTCACAACCCCCCGGACCTCAGGTAAGAACACCACTGTTAGTGCTGGAGGTAGTGTATGGCTGAGTACCATGGTGCTTGTTACAGACAATTTTCAACCCCCTGGTCAGAGGCATGGACAAGCGACAAACAAACACACACATTCAAACACAGAACTTTTAATATATACCTAATGTGGAAAACACTATTGATTGGTGAATGTGTAGAGGTGGGAGTGAAGACTCTAATCAACACTGAATTCAAGGATTCATTTTGTGGTGGCACAGGAGCTCTATCATCGTCCGTCGCAAAGCACCGCATGCGTGGTTAGAATATCTGGTTTATTGATTGGTCAGACAACCTAGTTTGAATTCAAAACAGTCACCAGATAGTTGGAAAAGCAAGACAGGATCGCTGTTCATGTTTTTTGTTTCCGGTGCTTGGATGCGGTAACTCACCCTTTCTCCCATGCTCTCTCTTTCCCTCACATTTTGGATGAGGTAACTCACCCTTTCTCCCATGCTCTCTCTTTCCCTCACATTTTGGATGAGGTAACGCATCAGATAACCTCTCTGCTTTTCCTTTGTTTTGCTTACAAAATGTCTTGGACTTTCATATGCAGTAGAAGGATATTTTCTGTAGATGCAATTTAGTGCTTTAGAACAGAACAATACATAGATGATATAGCTTGTTCACACTGAAGAGTTTTCCAATGTTTGTGAGTGTGGCCCCAGAGATTGTGCACAAACATGCCCACCAACAAGCACACACTAATGCACACCTGAACAATCACACACACACACACACACACATACCCACGGAAATGTACAAATATGAAATGACAGTACATTTCCTAACCAAGCCATCATACCTAACCCAACCCATAACATCTAACCCTGAACTTAGCACAATAACCCTACCCATAACGTCTATCCCTTAATTGTACTTTTAACCTTTAATCAAACCCATAATATACATTTCTAGTGAGGACAAGTAAATGTTTCCTACAAAGTAAAGGTTTCCTTGTGTTTTCTTCCTATTTCCCCAAGAAGTAAGTAAAATTGGAACCATTTCTGGGCACAGGGCCTGGAGCCAACTAGACTCCAGCTGTTGTATGAGATGGCTCTCAATGGTCCACTAACTTAAACACCTGGGCTCCTCTCAGAATGATTACAGACACATACAGACGGGGAGAGAGAGAGGGAGTATAAACACACACAGAGTGATTGTACACACTACATTTGGTTGGAGGTTTCAGCTCCCTCTTTGTTAAATCAAGTAGGATCCTTCCAGTCTTAAAGGGACATTTCACCGCTGTTCTGTTGACCTATAGATCCTATAGGTCAGTTCGTATGGTATGAACAGGTATAATTGGGCCATCTATATTTCCTGTATATCGCCAAACAACAATATACAGAATTCAGAGCAATGTCCATCTCCTGTGATAATGATGAATGCTCAGAAACACGGAACGATGGTCCGTGTCGATGGTGGGAAAAGAACTCCCATCTGGCTTTAGAAAGCCAGATGAAGTTGGTTAACCTGGCCAATGGCTCTACAGAACCAAGACAACCCACCCACCGTTACGGTGATCAAGGAATCTGCAAAATTCAAAAGCCACCAACCTTTATTTGATGCCAGTTATGGGACAAATGAAATGTTAATGTATTTCACTGGTAATTCCCATTAACCCACTTGAACACACGTGCCTCCATCTTCCGACATTAGCCATAGACTTTGAAATCATGTCAGGTGTTTCACTAAGGAAACATACAGTTTCCTTAGTACAAACTTCCTCTCCACTCTTGAACCCGGAGAGATGGTCCATGTAAACTCTTGTATCCGGTTGGACTTACTCTGAGCTATCCAGCGGTTCAGACTTTCAGCAAGCTCAAGGCGCGAGACATCCCATATTTTGCACTCCAGTTCACCCTGTTCTGGTCTCTGTAACTGTCGGTGAATCAGTCTCTGAGTCTCATTTAGGGGAAAAAACAACGACTGCAGAAATCTGCTTCTCCTCTCAGTCATATCTACTGCTTTCGTTGCGGTCAGTGCCCTTTGATCCTAACGGAGGCAACGGTGTACATTTACCGACTACACTTACGGTATTCTGGGTATGTGAGGGACAGGGATTGCAAAATGACCTTAGTGGGATGTGTAACCAAACTACACCGTAGGTATAACGGCTATGTGGTGTGCATGGAGTGAAATGGGACTTAGAGGGTCTGGTACCCAGACTAAATCATTGACAGACGAGTGCTCAAAGGCAGTGTGCAGTTTATGCCTCAATAAATCCATGAGCCCTATTAGATGCCCTGTCTCGCTGGCCGCCTGATGTCGTGTCTCCCCGGAGGAACCAACCGTCTCACAGTCAGTGGCTGCTGGTCCGTCTGTCTGTTTCTCTGTCTGTCTGGCTATTTGTCAGCGTGTCTGTTTCTCCATGTGCCTGTCTGGGCTGTGTATCTGGCTGCCTTTCTGTCTGTGTCTGGCTGCTGGTCAACAAACGTTCAACAGTTTATGATCCAGTCATTATCGAGACACCCACATTTTACTTAATTACATTTCTGTAGGGAATTAAAAGCGTAGATGCATTTACATTTTGGGAAATTCATGTTTGAATTTAAAACTGTAAAAACGTTTGTTACATAAAAATAGGTAAGGTGAAACCTAATGGCAGTGCATAACTCCACTTAGATGTTAATCTGATTTTAGATTGGAAGATTGTATGAGCAAGAGCTTCTGATAAGAAGAAAGTGAGAACGAGAGAGGGACAAAGAAGACAAATATACAGCTATCTTTCCTTCAATCGCTTAAAACACCACCAATGTTTTACCTCTGCAGGATCTAAAAAATTCATGACCACCCTCTACTGGTCATTCAGAGTAGTGCCAAATTGTAAACTTCAGTCAGCCTCATAGAAAATGTGTTCATCTTGTCTTTTATCTCTCTCTTGTCGTCTCTCTCATTCTTTATCAGCACTGATAAAAGACGGCAGCTGTACTGGCTAGTAACTCTGCTGTGGTGACTAACTATCCAACCGTGTACCAGATTACACCCTTTTCCATATTTAGCTCACTACAATTGTAGTGTGCTACTGTTGATCTATAGTGTTCTGCAATATATAATGGACTTGGGATAAAGCCATTGTTTATATTGAGTCATCAGACCTAAATGTCATTGACTTGATGTGTGGTCTTGATCATAGGCCCTGAGGAGGAATGTTCCATTGAGAGGCACTACCTTTAGCGGTTGTTGCTATGAATAGTTTTCTTTGGAAATGTAAAGGAACGTTAACCTTGTGCAACAAACTGCATTCTGATATGCTGCAGTCTACTCTCTTCTTCCTATGGCAGATTAAAATACTATTCTAGCTTCTTGTTACTTTTCCAAAAAAGGGCTTCAAGGCTCTGTGTGTGGATTGTTTTATTAATAAAAGCCTCTGGTATGAAATTAATGACTGTTGGTAAAAGTGAGCTAGCCACCAGCTATAACCACCCTGGTAACATCGTTTGACACGGTTGTTAACAAATTGAATTGACAGGGTCATGAGGAGATCTATCTTAGGATGTCACATTCATTTGTGGTCAATCACGTAACAACCGCTAGGTTCTATGGTCAGGGTCAATCAAGACAGGAACTGGGTGCTTGAAAAGGAAGTCATGAAACACATGATCAAAAGTATACAGTGGAGGAAAAAAGCATTTGATCCCCTGCTGACTTTGTACCTTTGCCCACTGAAAAAGATATGATCAGTCTATCATTTTAATGCTAGGTTTACTTGAACAGTGAGAGAAAGAATAACAACAAGAAAATCCAGAATAACGCATTTAGACTGTTTAATTATGGACTGATAATTTATTTGTCCGTGGGCAAACATAGAAAATCAGCAGGGGATCAAATAATTTTTTCCTCCACTGTATATGTTTGTGTATTAAGTCTAAGACTAAAATAATACATAAAGTCTGTGAGGTGTTGGCCTCAAGTAGGTCTTAAAGTACTCAATACGAACATTGTAACTTACTGGTGCCAATATTTACTTCTACATAGATCTATACATCCCAACATGTATGAAATGTCTCAAGGATTGAAGTGAATCATGAGATATTAGCGTACCTGGTGACACGTACCAGGATAAAAATGGCAGTTTCCTTCCTTACTGTCCACGTAGCTATCAAAAGCACACTGCAGGCCTGCTAAGGGATACTAAAATTACTTTAAATTAAAATAATCTGAATAAAAGACATGACATTAAATTAATGTTTGATTAGTAGGCTACATAACATATAGAGTAGGAAGCAACAGCAGTTGCATCAAATGATCAAACTTCTGTCTCTCCTAACATAAAAGCAAACCATGTTTCAACGACTGCTTGTTTGGATGTTTGCGATATTAAGTGTGAAATTATGCAATTAGATATTCCCCAAAAAACGGTGTATCATAGCTGTAAATGTTTTAACAGTGCCGATTTATGGAAATCATATTGAAATTCTGTTGACGATTATCTCAGATGAATTCTGCTGTGTTTAGTTAGTCAAGTGACATCAGCTAGTACTACAGTATCATTATATTCCATGTGTGCAACCCTACAATTTGTTAACAGTAAATTGTTTTCAGAAAGAGCTTGCTAGGAGTTTTAATTGACTCATTCTCCCACTTGCGCAGTGTAGGGTTAATGTTTTGGTCAGCCATGCACAGCACATAAGCCCCACGGGTCTAGTCTAACTTCATGACAAGTGTGTGTGTGTTGGGGCGGGTTTGTCAATTGTAAAAGGAATGCAAAAGGGAATATTCATGTTCAACAGTTGCTACTTGGAAATAGTTTAGAACACTATTGCATTAATTTAGCCAAGTTGCGCCCAATGCTGACTAACAATGAGCAATGGATATATATTAACATTAGTTAACAACAGAAAGCGTATTTTGTATTATTATCCTTGACAAACTAGTCTTAGTAGTTGGTACAGGTCTGTTTTTAGTGTGCACATAGACAGGGCATATGTACTTTGGAAGGTGCCTTATTGATTTTCATTTATTAACAAATGCACTCCAGTCCCATGATACTCCATCAGCAATACACTACTAGTCCCACCTGGCAAACAATTGGTTTACAATACAACATTTTAGTGCCAGTCTTTTGCAATTTGATCCAGTTCTTGAAAGTGGAGAGCTAAAATGAAAGAGGGCCAAAGAAAGTGTGGGTTTTAAATCGACCAGTGTGGAATATCTACCAGAGGGCGTGTTACCATTGGAATAGTAAATGATTAGGTATACGCTAAATTAGAGGAGGAATTTGCCTAAAAGGGACTTTTGAAATAAGCTGGTAAGTAACTTGTACATACCTTGTAAATAACAAGGGCTAGGTGACAATGATAAGTGTAATAATGACTGGTGACCAAGGGTTTGGTGTAATGAAGTACATATGTTTTGTTGAACTGTTCTAAATAGTAATCCAAAGACCCTAAAGAGGTTCTACCACAGATTCAATAAAAAGTCCCTTGTGTGTCCCAAGCCAAGGGGCTACTTTTGCTTATCTTCACTCGAAATTTGGACAGAAAATTTGCACACAAGCAAAAGTACCGGAAATGAAACCCTCAGAGGCCTTTTGGCTGGTGCAACTCATGATTTATTGTGAGAGCTTTTTGTCTAACAAGAACACAAGTGGAATGTGTTTTTTTCTCCATTTCCATATGTCTGAGAAAGGCTAGCATTGTCATCAGATCTTCTGTTCTTACCTATTTTCTTTTTCGACCCACTCTGACTCCTTCAGGGTGAGGACATTGAGGTAGGTTTTAATTGAAGAGGACCCATTTAATATTATTTGGTATTGAGTGGTTAGAAAACTGGACTTATGTTTTGACACATTGTATGATGACGTCTTTTTTGCTCTCAGGGAGAACTCTAAGGGGACACGGTGTCACATTTGACATGATGATGCAAATCCAAGAAAAATGAGTTTTACTGGATGTAAGATGGTTAACATCAACACACAAAAATTATATGGTGTACATTTGCAAAAATATCTAGAGGATCAAGGTGTCAAGAGTGCACATAATAAAATAATTCATAGAATTAACAATGCTAAGGGTGAAATGCTAAGGAAGAAATGCTCAAAACGTGTAATGTAATGCCAATTATCAACAAAGGACTTGGGGAGCAGAGGTAGAATTATACAGGACGGGGTGCTTGGTCTTTGGCAGCTAGTTGTTTGGTGACACAGAGCGCAGGTGCCGGAAGGAAAGTGCGGAGCAGGCGTGACCCATTGGCAGCGCGAGGGGGCGATGCCGAACATGACCGAGGGAGTTTTTTTAAGCTCACAGCTGTTGTGACTTTGTCAGAGGTAATGACGATAATCACAACATCTATAGAGAAGAGTACATGACTTCTGAGCGGAGAAGTTACAGCGTGTAGGCAGTATGGCTAGAGCAAGCATTACTGTTTATACTGAGGTAGAAGATAACCGTAGAAGATAACTATACTGAGGTAGAAGATAACAAGTAGATATCATGTTATGCATAAACAAAATGGCTAGAAATTTTGGAAAATTGGACTCGCAAATGGTATGATGACTTGAAAATAAAGCCAGTGCCGCACAGATGAACTACATTGAATACCATTAATCCATACTCTGGTTTTGACAAAAGTCAAGCTAGAATCGTATTGTTGAAGCGCGAATCAGCTCATACTAAGTGGATGTACAAAATGACGTGTGGCGTGTAGTGAACGAAGGATCAATGCACAGAAGTCAAAAGCAAAGGTCTTTTATTTACAGGCCGCAGATGCACAGCATACGGAATATAACAACTTTGAATAAAGAGAATAAGATGGCTCGTGGCCTATAATAGCAACTGGGAACAACAACGCACATGGACTGGGGAGGTAAAATATTATTTTTGCATATGATGGTGAATAAGGAACAGGAGTGGGTGGTAATGATTGGGGTTAGGAGAACGGTGACGGCTAGAAGGCCGGTGATGTCGAACGCTAGACCCTGCCCAGACCAGGAGAGGGCACATCTCCGCAGGGAAATGTGACAGTTACATTTGTTATCATATCAAAATGCAGTTTAATGTGAATTCAATTAGTTCTAGATCAAATATTGATGATGTGTATGTTTGTTTTTTATTAATATTCAATCTTTTTTTATGTGTATTTTTTATAGTAGATATTATCCCTTCTTGGGATTCAAAATCTGCCTGTCACTACCTTGACATTTTGGCCTCACAAGAGGTCACCCTTTATAGTAGAATGATGAGCTTTATATAGTGGATTCTGAAAAGCCTTAACTAAAAGACGGATACATGTAAAACATAGTTTGAGAAGATTCCATAAAATATTTGTGAAATTGTGTGAATAGATAGAAAACTTATGTTGACATGTAGTTGTTTTCTATTGAGAAACGTCTAGTAGAATCCAACAGGTAGGCTGTTTTACATCAATGTTTATGGTATGTAAATACAATGTAATAAACAGAATATCAAATAGTTTCTGAATTAACTAAAACATTTCAATCAAAATGTAAATTTGGGGTCCCTGTATCTGACTGGTGGAAAACAATTTTCATATATCTAACACTAGATTTAATACCGGGCCTAAACGTGCCAATTCTGATTTTTTTGTTTGTTTTTTTGAAGAAAATGCTACAAATGCTCTGTCTTTGTGGTCGAAATTTGGAAAGCTTCTACTTTATAGAAATACACAAACAACACATAATTTGTTGCAGCAGACTGTTCCCTACAAACCGTAAACTTCTAACGTGAACCAGTCCGGAGATATGAATAAAAATGGTAACAGGTACGCTTTTTGACGCAAATTTGCATCAACCAAGCTTCAAATTTGCCTATGGCCAGGGACGTTTGTATGGGGCTTAGCCCTGCTTAGGCCATACCGCAAAAATGTTGGTGTGGGTCCCAGGAAAGACCCAGGAAAAACAATGTCCATTCCTACTGCTAGATATTATCTTGTTTCTAGCTAGTGAAATGTACAATGTCCTCAGAAACAGTCATTAAGAATCAGATTTGCAGTGTATGTTGAAAGTGTACTTGTTTTGCTTTTGGCAACATGCAACATTTACTATGAATGAAAGATAAATGAAATAAAAGGATTTTGACAACAAGAGATGGGAGACTATATCTCATTATACTATGTTGTCAAAGAGACTAGAGTAACATCCGCACAAGCAAAATGCACAATGCATTTTGTAAAACATCATGGATTTCAGCCATATTTAAAGCAGACTCAACAATAAAGAAATACAAAAGATTATTCTCACTTTTGGTGTAAAATCTAAATCAAACAGAAAAATATATATTCAACAGAAAATAGTACAAAGACAACATATCAGATATTGACACTGATACATCTGTTTTGACATGGGGGATCATTAGTACACGTGGAATGCGTGACCTGCACATCTGTGAAGGCACCATCAATGCTAAGCAATGTATCCAGGTTTTGGAGAAACATATGCTATCATACAGACAACATCTTTTTCAGGGAAGGTGCTATTTTTATAAGACAATGCTAAAGCACATTTTGCACATATTACAAAAAGCTTTGCTCCATAGTAAAAGATTCTGGGTGCTAAACTGGCCTGCATGCAGTCCAGACCTGTCACTCATTAAAAACATGTGGCACATTATGAAAACAAAAATACAACAAAGGAGACTGTCATGTCCTGGCTGTGGGCCTCTAGCCATCTCTGTGGCCTGGGGCTCACAGTCAGGGCCTGTCGCACAGGAAGGCCTCTTGCCTTCTCTATGGCGCTGTGGGCTCCCCAGTCAGAGCAGCTGTGGTCAGTTGCCTCTGATTGGGGAGCCTACTTAGGCTGGGTTTTTCACCACACTCAGTGTGGCTTATTGTTTGTGTATCACGACGTTCACAGTTTGTCCTTTTGTTTAATTCCTTATATTCAAGTGAATACGCTACACGTTTCTTTGTACATCGTTTTATGTTCGTTAGCTCCTTTCATTTATGATTAAAGTTCGTGTTAGTTTATCTCTTTGTGTTTGTGGATTAAAAACACCTTTCCTTTCAACAATGTCTGCCTTTGGTTCACCTCCACACCGCAACCGTGACAGAGACCTGCAATGTTGAGCAGCTGAAATCGTACATCAAGCAAGAATGGGAATATGTTTCCCTTTCAAAAAGAGTTCTCCTCGGTTCCCAAATGCTTACAGAGTGTTGTTAAAAGAAGAGGTGATGCAACACAGTAATAAACATGCTCATGCTGAAACGTGCCACCGGCATCAAATTCAAAATGTATTTCTTTTCAAAACATATCAACAGTATCAATGTTGTGTTTGTACTATTTTCAATTAAATATAGGGATTGATCAATGCACTCGTTTTTATTTGCATTTTACATAGCATCCCAACTTTTTTGGAAACAAGCTTTATTCTTTTTACTTTATCTCAGTAATACATTGATATTTTCAAAAAAAGACTTGACCCACGGACCAAAAATAGCCTGTTGTTTTTTCCATTGAATATTGTTGTTACCAACCGTGAATAGATTAGATCACTCAGATAGGCCTCCATTAGTCAAAGTTAAAGGGTTGCCAGGGAGTGTGACATTCATATTCATAATATTAGTCTTGTCTACTGTAGCTCTTGCCTGCATTCACAAATGGCCTAGTACCCTGAGCACCAGAAACAATAGTGTGGTTAATAGAGCTGTTGAACACTTGGCTTGCATTAACGACTGGATGCCCGGTATATGGTATATTTCATGTCAAGACATTTAACAGAAAACAGATAAATCACACCGTTTTGATTAATTACATTTCTGTCGACATCTGTCAAATATAAACAGGAACATAAACTACACAGTATGGTTTCAAATATTATTCGATTTCGACAGTGTTATGTGCAATGAATACAACTCGGTGGGAGGGCTCAGTGGATTTCTCTTATGGTGTGGATGGAAACAGTTTTCCATTCTCTGAAGACAGGGGAGCCCTTGACAAAGGGGTGAGGATGGACCTCCACCCTGCTGGTCTTGTTCAGCTCCCTCATGTTTCATTCCCCTCCCATGTGGTCACTACTGGTTCCCTCTCAGCTGTCCCCCACTAGATAATATCTGAAACCCATAACCATTAGGGTACTTCCCCACACGCCGTGTCTCCAATAAGAAGATGCACTCTCAGCTACCCACCTTCTCTCAAAACCATGTGAAAGCAAAGTGCCATCATCTAGTTTCGACAACATCAGACCAGCAAAGCTTATCGAGTGGCTTGACAACTTCGGACCGAAGTGGAGAGCGTGGTCCAGGAACCTAAAACAGAACAAGGCCCAACCGATGAATTTTCCAAGTAAACACGTTTACTGACTTTCTGTTACAAGTACTTGCATAGTATTCAACCCAGCTGTGCCTGATAACATGGACATCACCCAATGTTTCAGACTACACTAAGGAAAAAGCCATGCTCAACCTCCATGGGCAAATAAACTAAATAATGTGCACCAGGCATGAATTCAAAGATCCCCATCCAACAAGTTATGGAGGCAGTGGATAGGTGCACCAAATGGCCATCACACTGCAACACAGCATCCAGATAAATCCCAGAGACAATGGCGAGATTTATACAGCACACAAACAAATTCAAGTGCTTCTCTTGATTTGCAGTACAGCAGCATGTTTGTGAGTAGAGCAATGTCTGTAAGTTGAGAAGTGAAACTGTGACTGCATCTAGTGGAGTGTGAACTTTAACTAAATAATTGACTGTACATAGATCCACTGGAGTATTATACCTGTAAATATTGTACACGGAAAGAGCTACAGACATTTTAAACCTTTCTGACTGATGTAAGTGTAACCCTAGCTTGGACTTTGGCGGTCAATATAATCATTTATTTTAGTGTTGGAGAATGACCAGTTAGTTTTGTTAGTTAACTCCAGTTTATTGAATAGTTAGTTAGGTTGGTAGGTCCTGCCGCCGTGAATTATTTGTTTTGCACAGTCAACGTTTAGATTTGTGAATAGCAATTATTAAGACTTCTGTCTAATTAGTTATAGAACTTAAATGTGGTAAATTGGCAATACATCATGAAACCCTTATTGCTTATTGACCAGTTGCCAACACAATTAAAGCAGGAAAAAGTGACATGTTGTAATACTCGGAGGTTACGGTCTAATGAACCACAATCTGCCAATGAGCCCATAATTGTGCACAGTATTTTAATATGTAAATTGTGCGTCTGCAGAACACCCATGCAAAGAGTGAGTGAATGTGTGTTCATGTGTGCTGATGATTTTGTGTTGAAGTGTTTTAATGCCAGCGTTTGTGTGCATATATTTACCTGACAACGCTTGGTGTGCCTCGGTGTAATGTTCTTAAGAGGGTTGCTGGACACAGAGGTTCTTCAACAAAAGTTGTTAAATCCGAGCAAATTAGGGAACACCCAAGAACACAAGACAAACATCTCATGAAACATTGACAGACCAGAAACACTAAGCCAGGAGCAACTTAAATAGAGACATAACATGGGACAAACGAGGCATCAATAAATCCAATAAAGAAAAGGGGATCCAAACAAAACATAGAAACAGAGAAACCAGAACAGAAATACCATGAACATAGAAATGTAACAGCTGGCACAGCACAGGTCGTGACCTTTGAATTAAAACAGAAAGCGACTTAGGCCCATATCAAGTGGTTTACAGTAATCATTTTCTAAACTTGGACTTTACCCAGACTGCTGATGAAAATAAGCCAAGTACTTCAAATCTAGGCCTGAGCCAATAAACACAAACAGAAATGTTTTTATTGCCAGACAGGTCAAGGAATAATTTCTGGAATACATACTCCGGAATCTCCACAGATCCAATCAGCATCGAGCATTGCATACTCTCACTTCCCAGGTCCAATCAATATTAAGCATGGCAGACACTATTCAAACAGACAGACTATTCAGAAGACAGTTGGAAGAGTTAACAATAAGAATTTATTTCTGTAACTATACATGGGTTGCATATGAATACACATTCCTTTTATTACTTCCATCTTTCTCACCTACCAATAACATACTTTCCAATTTGTGATCATGGCCTTGCCTTTTATATGTGTAGTAGAGTTATAAGGAAGAACCAATGGGGTAGGAGGAACTTATAGGGACTAAACAAGGGGTTAAATAGACACAGGTGAAGACAATGAACTAACAATGCAGAACATATAAACCGGAAAACTAGAAGCAAAAAGCATAAAACATAAAAATACAACTGGCACAGCCCAAGTCATGACCATCCGTTACAAAATACACTACCATTCAAATGTTTGGGGTCACTGTTCACTGTTGATGTACTTGTATCAGTCTCAACGTCTACACTGTATTTGTGATACATTATATATTATTTGAATGGACAAAAATGTGCTTTTCTTTCCAAAACAATGTGACCCCCAAACATTTTAACTTTAGTGTTTAGATACTAACTAAACAATTCAAACTGCAACAATGAGGGAAATGAATAATTTGTTAAGAGAAATGTATTCCATTCTCAGCACCTTTCAGTTGCTGAATTAACCAAACAATGTGCATTATAATATGATGGATGTGGTCTTGATTTGAAAATGTAATCTTTTACTAAATACAATCAAATTGTTCAAATTAATTTGAAAGCCCTTTTTACATTAGAAGTTGTCGCAAAGTGCTTTTACAGATCACCCTAGGAGGAGTCTTGGAGGTATCTAACTGAGTATTAATTTTGCTTCTACAGAGTGAATGTATGTTCTGACTCAAACCTGAAAATGCTATACTGGTTATAGCTTGCCTAATGTTGTCTATCAACAGTTTGTTTAACGTTTGTTGACAGTATTACCGTCTAGAAATGGAAACTGGGACTCAAAATATTGTGTTACAAAGTTTTGAAAGGACAACTAATCTAATTAACATTTCAGTTTAACTCGAACTATCTAGAAGTGAGAATTAAATGCAATTGACCGCAACTTCTTTCCAGCAGCTCGACTTTATCATGTCTCTGTATTGTGCTAATATTGAGCCTGGCTATTAAAGTTCATTTAGCAGTTAAGTGCTTTGCATTTCAGCTCGGTCTTTATGGGCCAAGCAATCAGTCCTCTTTTCTTGTTTCCGAGGAGGTATTGGTCAGCCTGCTCCCTGGGGCACTCTCCTTCTCTCTGTGGTTCGTAATTGCATTGTTCTGTTATTGCTATCTTGTGCCCAAATATGCGGTCCATTAATCATTTCACAATTGAAATAACATGTGTCTTCATTGGTATGTCCATCAGTGTCAGTCAGATCTGCTTCATTTTACAGCAACATGGTTCCTACTGTGGAGGAAAACATTATTTGATCCCCTGACGATTTTGTACGTTTGCCCACTGACAAAGAAATTATCAGCCTATTATTTTAAGGGTAGGTTTATTTGAACAGTGAGAGACAGAATAACAATAAAGAAAATCCAGAAAAAAGCATTTCAAATAAGTCATACATTGATTTGCATTTTACTTAGTGAAATAAGTATTTAACCCTTTCATTCAAACAATATTTCTCGCTCCCTGGTGTCTTTTATACAGGTCGTAATATGAGATTAGGAACACTCTAATAAAGGGAGTGCTTCTAATCTCAGCTTGTTACCTGTATAAAAGCCACCTGTCCACAGAAGCAATCAATCAATCAGATTCCAAACTCTCCACCATGGCCAAGACCAAAGAGCTGTCCAAGGATGTCAGGAGCAAGACTGTAGACCAACACAAGGCTGGAATGGGCTGCGAGATGCCAAGCAGCTTGGTGAGATGTTTACAACAGTTGGTACGATTATTCGCAAATGGAAGAAACACAAAATAACTGTCAATTTCCCTCGGTCTAGGGCTCCATGCAAGATCTCCTCTCGTGGAATTTTAATGATCTTGAGAACGGTGAGGAATCAGCCTAGAACTTCACAGGAGGATCTTGTCAATGATCTAAAGGCAGCTGGGACTATAGTCACCAAGAAAACAATTGGTAACACACTACGCTGTGAAGGACTGAAATCCTGCAGTGCCCACAAGGTCCACTCCTCAACAAAGCACATGTACAGGCCCGTCTGAAGTTTGCCAATGAACATCTGAAGGATTTAGAGGACAACTGGGTGAGAAGTGTTGTGGTCAGATGAGTCCAAAATCAAGCTCTTTAGCATCAACGAGACTTGCCGTGTTTGGAGGGGGAGGAATGCTGCCTATGACCCCAAGAACACCATTCCCTCCGTCAAACATGGAGATGAACACTTTATGTTTTGGGGGTGTTTTTCTTCTAATGCGACAGGACAACTTCATCGCATCAAAGGGATGATGGATGAGGCCATGTATCGTCAAATCTTAGGTGAGAACCTCGTTCCCTCAACCAGGGCATTGAAAATGGGTCGTGGATGGGTATTTCAGCATGACAATGACCCAAAACACATGACTAAGGCAACAAAGGAGTAGCTCAAGAAGAAGCACATTAAAATCCTGGAGTGGTCTAGCCAGTCTCCAGACCTTAATCCCATTGAAAATCGGTGGAGGGAGTGGAAGGTTCGAGTTGCCTAACGTCCCTGTACAAAACTCCCGCAACTCTGCCAAGAAGGCCAGAATCCCAGAGTCACTTCTTCACTGTTGATGTTAAGACTGGTGTTTTGCGCGTTTTATTTAATGACGTTGCCAGTTAAAGACATGTGATGCACCTATTTTTCAAACCAGATGCTCTATTGTATTTGCCTCAGTTGTGCACAGGGGCCACCCACTCCCCTTCTACTCCGGTTGGAGCCAGTTTGCACTGTTCTGTGAAGGGAGTAGTACACAGTGTTATAGGAGATCTTCAGTTTCTTGGCAATTTCTCCAGTGGAATAATTATTAATATTTCTCAGAACAAGAATAGATCCACGAATCAATCCCACGAATGCCAAAACTGAAGATGCTGAACTAATCTTATGAAGGTTCTATTGCTTCTTTAATCAGCTAAACACAAATCTTTGCTGTGCTAACATTATTGCAAAATGGGTTTTCTAATTATCAATAAGTCTTGATGATAAACTTACATTAGCAAACACAACGTGTCATTGGAACACAGGAATGATGATTGCTGATAATGGGCCTCCATGCCAATGTAAATATTTCCACCTACAACAGTAATTTACATTAATAATGTCTACATTGTATTTCTGATCAATTTGATGTCATTTTAATGTACAAGAAAATGTTTTTCTTTCAAAAACAAGGACAAGGACCACAAACCTTTGAACAGTAGTGTATTTCATTATTTTTGACCAGACCTGATTCAGTCAACTGAACTATCTAGGGATTAGAGTAGGTATTTTGAAATCATGCTATGTCTGATCCAGATATTGAACTCTGTGTTCAAAGTTCACATGGACATGAATGTAATAAGATAAACAAAGAACAGTTGGAAGATTTGCCCAACTACGCATTTCCTGTTTTTCACAGAAACTGTTTTTTTCTTTTTCACACTAGATTGCTTGGTGTGTGTTTTCTTTCAGTACCACAGAATAACCCTTGACAAAGCAAATAATTCAAAAAGGCTGACTTAGACAGGTTTGGCAATAATGTATCTGGGCGTAATCCTAGGATAACCTATTCCCAACATATCACACTACTTATGTGCAAGTAACCACTCATTCCCTATATGAAACACTACATTTGACCAGAGTCTATAGGGACAGTGAATGGATTCTGATTGGAAGTGCCACGCTCTGATGGGAAGAGCCAAACTGACATTTGGGACATATCCATATAATACCTATTGAACCACCAGTTGTTAACATCAGATGGATTACATTATGAGCTCCCACCCTATCCTGGTGTAGGATGATAGCATTTATGACTGAAGAGCAGTTTTCCCGATCAAATAAGTTTTCAAGTGCAACCACGGAACCTGAAATTCAGTGACATAGATAGCTATATGATCAACTATCACATTTGATGTTCAGGGTCACGAAGCTATCTGCTTACACTGTGGGTTGAAACAGAATCTAATGAGCATACTGTCAATGACTGATGTTACTTTTTGGAAAATTAAACATTGACAACGTCCACAAAGGAATCGTTGTTCTCCAGCGTGTGTTGGCATCTCACTCTTCCTTCTTTTGCCTTCTGCTGCATCTCCTTCTGTGTTGGCTCAGGGCTGCTTTTCTGGGGCTTTTATATACCTTTCCTGACACAGTCCAGATGGGGAGGCAGCTGTGCAGTGTGGGGGCTTGCCCTTTTAACTGCTACCGAACTGTTTAGGCACGTACCAGCATTTTCCCTTGGGTGCGTTGGCGAGATGCTGATGTAGACTAGGGCATTCGCATCAGCAAAGGGGCAGGATCTGAAACAGTTGCCACTACTCAGTTACAGTGCGCTCTTTTCCAATTTTAGCAATGCTATAGAGAGACCAAAGTCTTCCAAGGTGTCTGAGATGTATTCTCTAGGAATCACTCAGAAGCTAAAAAAAGAAATTAGGAAGGATCTGACTGCATTTGTCATAGGAATGGTTTATCCCAACTAGGAAGGATGGCAAATGAGGCATTAGCCCAGGAGAATGAGATTTTCTACATTGTAATGGACTGGTGCTGCATGTGCAGTGTCCCACATAGTACCAAGTTCAACTTGGTAAAATTGTAGAATACTTCTCACTTACCCAAAATGTCTTATCCCACACATACACTGGAGGTGACCCCCGGCAAACAACCACAAATGAGCTCACTGTCGGTACCATGACGAGTTGTTAGAGCACGACAAGACAAGGCAGCCCGAGGTCTTACATTCTTACATAGGTAAGGTAAGAAGATAGGTTCTTACATTTGCTAATACACTAAAACAGGTGCTGTAATGTTGATTTATTCACACTTAAAAAAGTGTTGATCTATTTTATAACGCAAACAAATTGGGTGAATTAATTTGTCTGTGCAGGGTGGCATTTCTTTCCTGCTACAGTCCATGAAGAGTTTTGAGGAAAAGCACACATGCAGATTAAAGGGAACATTAATGGAGAGTGCAGGAATTGTACCTTCCATGATACAAAAAAGATGGGCCGAGGAGAATGTTTGAAAATGAGTGGATATCTGATAACGTTTCAAATGATTCATATTATTTTATTTAGTTTTGGGCCTCTGTCAGTAATTGATTCCCAATTGTGACCACAAGTCAACTAGGAGACTCCCTGAACTTCAGGAGGAAATAAGATTTCAGAAATAAGATGCTACTATCGGAAAAGTAGTAAACAATACAAGTTTTTTTCTGCATTTCTTTGTAATACATTTAACATGCAAAGATATGCACATGCTGCATCATTCTAATATGGTTGCGGTACATTTACGGTACCTGGTCTGCAACTATGTTTAGGTAGGTGGCACGCAAATGGATGTCCATGCCCAACAGGAGCAGGCTCACATGTTGGCCAGAGTGCCTACATGCACATAGGGGCCATACACACTACTGAGAAACATAATGAGTTGGAACATCTTGGCATGCTCTTGATGAGACGGTGGACGGTGTCCTGGGGGATCTCCTCCCAGACCTGGATCAGGGAATTGTTGGATTCAGGTTTGGGGAACATGAGGCCCAGTCAATGGCATCAATGCCTTTGTCATCCAGGAACTGCCTACACACTCTGGCCACATAGGAATGGGCATTGTCCTTCACCAGGAGGAACCCAGGGCCCACTGCACCAGCGTAAGGTCTGATGAGGGGTCAGAGGATATCATCTCGATACCTAACAGCAGTCCCTCCAAAGATATGCCTCCCAGAACATCAAAGACCCACCGACAAAACGGTCATGCTGGATGACAGGCAACATAACGTTTTGGGCCCAAGCTCATTTTAGATGGACTGAAGAAAAAGTGGAAAACAAGATTAATTGTTTTCAAGATTATTTTGGGCAGGAAATTATTTTGGGGAACATGAGTGCCATGTCCATCCAGCTAAAGAAGAAAGGGACCATTTGGCTTTTTATCAGCCCACAGTTCATAAGCCAGCATCCGTGATAGTAAGGGGGTGCCATGTGTATTTACTTGCATTTTATGCGGGGTACCAACTTATTTTGGAAACAGTGTCATAGTAGGAGTAATGATCTGTGATCAGTTGAACCTTTTAGATTGAATGATCAGATCATTAATAATAATAATAATCCCAGCATTCCCACTCTCTATAGCTGTGTAAACAGGGGCCTAGAGTCATGGGGATTGGTAGGGGCAAGGGAGCGATTCAAGAATGATGATGACAAGAATAGTGATATATGATGACAAGAATAGTGATGTACAACTTGTGTTTGGAAGAATTTAGAAGCAGTGGCAGAGGCAGACATATCATCTGACCATCGCACCAGTTCCCTCCAAGTGTGAATGCTTTTTTGCAATAACTAGGCATTTACATCTGTTGGAGGACATGAAAATTGAAAAGACGTACAAAAATGTTTGATGTCCAAATGAGATTGCATGAAAGAAAATAATCACGTACCTAATATAAACTATGGTGATCTTGAATGTTATGGTCAATGACATTGAAAACCTTTCCCAGTATACACATCAAGTACAGTGGATATCAAAGTCTATACCCCTTTGTTAAAAATACAGCTTTTATTATTGTTAGGCTGAGGCAAAAATGTCAAATGACACACTTTTTAAGTTTTCAATTTTTTCCATTTCTCAGAAATGTTTTACTTCAGTATTGTTGGTTACAAGTTCTTGGCAAGAAAATTAATGTCAAGAAAGGTATGTCATGATTTGTCTTGATTTCAGCAGTTACATTTTCTATTTCATTATTGCAACAGACAGTTGCTTCGTTTCAATCATGCTGGCTACTATTAAAAAGAGAGCAACAGTGTCTTACTGCTTTCATGCAAATCAAGGTGGTTAAAGTTACTATAGCCAATCTATCCTTCCCTATTGTAACATTTCTAATGGTACAAATCACCCCATTAACACATTTCTTAGTCTAATCCTCACCTCGTTGTTCATATAGTGTAATGTAGTGGGCTATAAGGAAAAGGGTGCCATTTGGGATAGACTTATTGTGACTGTAAACACAAACTCTGCCAAGGCCAACTATTTAACCAATTTGAGCAGTGGCAGCTTTTAGCACAACAAAGCAGTCATAATAAATGAACTGCTAGATTAGGCATGATGGCACTGTCAGTGGGAAGAATGACAGACCTTCCACATAGACTGGGTTTTCAACCACGCACACAATTCCACAGACTGTAGCTCCTGTTGCTTTAGGTATATTTATGGATATTTGCGTTAAGTGCATGCTGTCTAATTTCAGCATCTAGAAACAAACCAGCTATTTAATCTTAAGGTTGTGAGGAGAGCTTCTGAGAATATGTATAAGTGAAAACATGTTTTTGTGTGTGTATGAATGTGTATGTGTAAAGAATTTGAGCTAGCTTATGTTGTCACCTGTTTGTTGCGTTGTGTTGCAAATGCACAACAGCGCTAAATCAGAAATGTACCATCATGTGAAAAATAAAGAACACCCTCTTTTTATTAATATTTGGACACATGGATATTAGAGCTAAGTTAAAACTACACTCATTAATAAAGGCAACCCAATTTAACGAAACAGCACAAAGAATACTGACCATGCTTACTTATGCATTCAATACTTACCAAGTTCAGGTGGTCCAGCCTCCCAAGTACATTACAAACTGGGTCTGGTTTGGTATTAACCATGTGGGTGTGTGGTAACACATCATTTCTCCGGATAACATCAAGGAATCTAAAGTGATTTCTTGCCACACTCTGTCTAAGTGCATGAGTCAACTGTAAAAAAATAAATAAACATGGACTACAAAACTACTGTATGAATGTGCTCTGGAATGATGAGTCTGTGTTGGAGTTGTTTGCTGCAATGCCAGAGGCTGTGTTCGGTGAATAAGAAACCATGGGGTGAGGTTCAGTGTCCTTTGCTAAATTAGGTTACCTTTATTTGTTAATTATATATATATATATAATCTCTATATATATATATATATATATATATATATATATAGAGAGAGAGAGAGATATTTAAACCAATCATCTAAATGTCCAAGTGTTTTCTGTAAAAAGACAACTTTCCAGTGGGCGTACTTTTTAACATGAACGTAAAACTGAAGAGCATAGCTACTGCCGCTAACTGCTGCCGAGTCTTTCGGTTTGACGTCACACTGTAAAAAAACGGACACATCTCCGCTCCACGCGCACTCACTAGTGTGGCTCTTCTCCTACTGCACTTAAACTCGCTGGTCGGTGTCTCCTCCGCTCCTCCGGCTCCAGTTCAGAGACTAAAGCTTAATTCAGTATCAGCTCCGAACGCTGTAGTCTTGAAAGTCTGTTCTTGAACACGTGTACTTTATTTTGCACTTTCTTTCTTACTCTTTTCTGTCTATCATACTTTTTCTCTTTCTCCCTCTCTCTTTCTCTCTCTCTGGAAGTTGGATTATGAGCGCAGCCGGTTCTGCAGGATATTGTCCGTTTTCCAGACGCTCCACAGAAGATGACCGGTGGTACAACTAAGATAAGGAACAGCGAAAGGAGATCGGATGCTACCAAAGGTAGGCAGCCTACTAAACAACATTAAGCATAGATATTGTGATAGTTCACCTTTTTCTTTAGTTGTGAACCTATTTTCATCAATTTCTAGATAATGTTGTTGGTAGGCTTAATAAAAACATAGTTTCAATGCAACTAAGTATGTAGGGTGTTTAGGGGGCACACAAAGATTCACTGACATCAGGTCTGCCTGACGCAAAGTTATTGATTCGTTATTTACTTCGGGGGAGAGCGAGAGAGATATAATAAGAAATAGTCAGAGGGGGGTAGCGTGTATGAGTTAGAGAGAAATGGAAAGAGTGTGTGAAAATAACACTTGCTCTTCGGTCCTTTGACTGGTTTGCATTTTGCGGCTCAGTGCTGGAGCCCTCATGGGGCCCTTCAGCTCTAACCGTGCGCGCTGTTACAGTGTAATTGCCCTGGAGGTTCTGAAGAATTAACACAAATGAGCAGATATCAGTGATAAACTATGCTGAATTCAATGGGATTAATTATTTAATCTCAACATGACATTTTAAAATGATATTGGATTCGTTTAAAGTATGGGAAGCAAACACACACTTATTTTTTTCCCCAACTGAAGACGACTCGTGTCTAACTTGTTCTGAAATGGCATTTTTTTGGTAGTTAAGTTCCAACTATTAATCATTTCATGAACATGGAGCAAAGAGATATTTATTTTCAATTCTAAATTCTGTTAGGCTAATATTAGAATTAAATATATAATGGCTACATAATATATTATTTTCACGAGTCCTACTGGCTGCCTAAGTTGTCGGTTGTTTTCTATGTATTCAATGAGCCATTTGTTAACGATAGCATTATTGTGAATCATATTGCACATGCCTGCAACCTTCTTTTGCTGATGCTTCCTCTTCTGCTCTGCTGCTTCTTTAATATATTAAAACACTTAATTAGGTTTTACCTGGGAATCCAAAGTTTCCAGGTAATTACAGTAATATATTCATTAACACCACTACATCTGCTGTGTGTTGCGTCACAGAAGTAGATATAACAGGTATGTTCGTATGTTCCTGGTTTCAACGCCTGCATTTCCCTGATGGTTAAAATTGTGGCACTATGCAGGAAACCTAATATGTTGATATGGTGTAAGTACAAAACATTACGCCTGTGTCACCAAATTATTTCAATGCATGGAAACATGAAGATAACATATACATGAAAGCGAGAGAGTAAGAGCAATACTGAGAATACTGTAGAGAGTGGAGTGATTGAGATAGGAAGATTCAGGGTTAAAGAGTAAAGAATACTGCTGTGATGAGCTGTCCAAACAGCCTAACACCATGTCATGAGTGAACATGTAGGACATACATGATATGCTTTATTTCCTGCAGTGGAGTACAATGCAAATACATACCCATGTTGTTCAGTGTTGTACAACCTGACACTAATGCTGTTCCCAGTAAGACCCCCCTTTCCTACATACTGCACTATTTTTGACCAGGGCCAATGGGGGGTTGTTTAAAAGCAGTATACTACTTAGGGGAATAGTGTAGTCCACTTTTCTATATAAAGAAAGTCAATGCTCTATATGCATATATGTTTACAGGCATTGAAAAATAATATTTGTTTTGCTTGCCCATTATGCATTTATTAACTTCAGTGGAGAGGCAGTTCTATGTTATTATATTCCTATGGTTTTCATTCTTGTTGGCGTAACAGATTAAGTTCAATTAGGTGTGTATAGCCAAGACTGGGTTCACAACCACTTGATCAGCCACTATTGTCGGCAAACTCTGGAGCAATTAATGGTAACAGCCTTGCAGAACGATGCCTGATAGGGGATTTAATTAGTCAGCCTTCCTGTTGCTGGACCAGCACTTTTGTTCCCTTCTTTAACTTATATCCATCAATCAGATTATTTATCAAACATACTTGAAATAAGCAAAGAAGCAGCTGTTTGGCTTCCCGTGGTCTTTGGTATCTCTGTGATCAGTGTGGCACTGGAGAAGAGGGGTTGTTCTACAGTATGTTATTCCTTGTGTGTGTGTGTGTGTGTGTGATGTATCTGCTGTGGAAAATCCTTTAACAGTAGATTTGGAAATTAATATTTCGGCATTAACATTACTGTTTCAATTAACATTCTTTCTATTTTGTGTCCTTTCTTTCTCCCCTCCACTCATTTGTCTTTCCTTCTCTCCTCCCACTCACTCCTATCATCATCAGTCCCTCCAAAGCACTGCTTTGTCATCAGTCCCTCCAAAGCACTGCTTGTTTTCTTGCATGTTAGGCCCAGAGTAAAAAACCTCAGTGCCTACGTAATTTTGAACGCATATTAGAGAATTGTGTGAAATACAATGAACTAACTCCATGTGACAGCAAGTAGAGGCAAATCAATCCCCCTTCAGGCTGTTCGGTTTCAGCCAAACTATCAGGTTGTCTCGTATTAATAAGAGAGCGTTTTTTTGTCAGCTGTGTTAGGATGCTGTGCCAGCCTTTGTTCTCTGAAGCGCTAGTGTTTTTCTGTGCTTTATGTATTTGTCTACACGTACAGCGGGTGAAATAATTATTGAACACGTCACCATTCTTCTCAGTAAATATATTTCCAAAGGTGCTATTAACATGAACTTTTCCCCAGATGTTGGTAACAACCCAAGTAATCCATACATACAAACCAAAACAAATAAGTTCAGAAATCAAGTAATGTGTAATAATGTGAAATGACACATGGTATAAAGTATTGAACACATGAAGAAAGGGAAGTGCCAAAAGGCATGGAAAGCCAAGACAAGAGCTGAAATCTATCAGTAAATAAAAAGCAATCCAGACCCTTGTCAGTGCAAATTAATGTCAGCTGGTTCAGTCCCAACTGATGGCCTACAAAAAGGTCTCATTGCCAAGGTGTCACACAAGACACATCTCATGATGGGTAAAAGCAAAGAGCTGTCTCAAGACCTTTGCAACCTAATTGTTGCAAAACATAACTATGGCATTGATTACAGGCGCATTTCTAAGTTTCTGAATGTTCCAGTGAGCACTGTTGGGGCCATAATATGGAAGTGGAAAGACAATAATTTCACTGTAAATCTGCTTCAACCAGGTGCTCCTTGCAAGATTTCTGACAGAGGAGTGAAAATAATAATCAGATGAGTTGTCCAAGAGCCTTGGACCACTTGTGGAGAGCTTCAAAAAGACCTGGAATTAGCAGGTACTGTTGTCTCAAAGAAAACAGTAAGTAATGCACTCCACCACCATGGCCTGTATGCACGCTCACCACGCAAGACTCCATTGCTGAAAGAAAAAATAAGTTGAAGCTTGTTTAAAGTTTGCTGCACAACATTTGGAAAAGCCAGTGAAATACTGGGAGAATATAGTGTGGTCAGATGAGAGCAAAATGTAACTGTTTGAATGCCATAATACGCTCCATGTTTGGAGGACAAATGGCACTGCACATCACCCTAAAAAAAACATACCAAGAGTGAAGTTTGGAAGTGGGAACATCATGGTGTGGGGTTGCTATTTAGCTAATGGTACTGGCAAACTTGACATAATTGAAGGAAGGATGAATGGCAAATTTACAGAGACATTCTTGACACAAATCTGCTGCCATCTACCAGGAGGATGAAGATAAAACAAGGGTGAACATTTCAGCAAGACAATGACCCCAAACACACAGCCAAAGAAACTCTCAAATGGTTTCAAATAAAGAAAATAAATCTGCTAGAATGGCCCAGCCAATCACCTGACTTAAATCCCAGTGAAAATCTATGGAAAGAACTGAAGATCAAGATTAATCAAAGAGGCCTACGGAATTTTTAAGATTTGAAGACTGTTTGTGTGGAAGAATGGGCCAAAATCACACCAGACCAATGCATGCAACTAGTTTCTCCATACAGTAGGCGTCTTGAAGCTGTCATTAGCAAACAAAGGCTTTTGTACAAAGTATTAAATGAATATCAGTAAGTGTTTTCAATACTTTTTCCCTGTGTCATTTCACAGTATTACACATAACTTAAATTCTGAGCTGATTTGTTTTGATTTCTTTGCATGTATGGATTATGTGGGTTGTTACCAACATCTGGTAAACATTTCACATCAATAGCGCCTTTGGAAATATATTTATTGAGAAAAATGGTGATGTGTTCGATACTTATTTCACCCGCTGTACATATGCGCACAATATGTGTGTTTTGTTTGTCTGTGTTCACGACTTTACAAGGCTCTTTACTAGATAAAGATTTGTATATGGTAGAACTAAACTTCTAGGTCAGAGTTCACCGGACAAAACAAGGTAAATGCGGAAAGATTTTGTAAGATAATTGTATTATATAAGTTAGGCAGTTACATAACATAGCTTTGAAGTACACCTGTCATATAGATCTTTCTACTGAACCAGTCTACACTCCACCCATCTTAACCATAGGAACTGTCTGTAAAAATACCATTAATTGGCAACAACTGTGTTTTAAACACCATAGTGCCCTCAAAGTTTGTTTACCTGGGATACAAGAAAGGGGAGGGGGGGCAACATCCCCTACAGCTCCCAAATCATAAGTCCCCACCTGGACTCGTTTCGCGCAGTGTTATGTGACCACATAATCCTGCTCCATCGTCAAGTATGCTGACGACACTAACAGTGGTTGGCCTGATCTCCAACACTTAAGACTGCTCTGCCACTTGGGAAGCTCTGGCTCTCAAATTTGATGGTCCTATATAGTATTGAGACTCTTGCATGTACTTTATGAGAAGTTTTATTAGATTCAAGTCCTTGTAAAAGTCACTATATTTTACTTGAATGGGTGTGAAGAGTTTTTTTTAAGGTTGTTCCTTGGCTCCTTATGCTACACTTACCAGGAGGTAGTAGATTTATAGTGAGACAGGAGGTAGTAGATTTAAAGTGAGACAAGATGTAGTACATTAATAGTGAGACAGGAGGTAGTAGATTAATAGTGAGACAGGAGGTAGTTCATAAATAGTGAGACAGGAGGTAGTACATTTATAGTGAGACAGGAGGTAGTAGATTAATAGTGAGACAGGAGGTAGTACATTTATAGTGAGACAGGAGGTAGTGCATTCATTCTGAGACAGGATGTAATACATTTATAGATAGACAGATGGAAGTAGATTAATAGTGAGACTGAAGGTAGTACATTCATAGTTTAATAGTGATTAATAGTGAGACAGGAGGTGGTACATTTATAGTGAGACAGGAGGTGGTAAATTTATAGTCAGACTGGAGGTAGTACATTTATTGTGAGACAGGAGGTAGTACATTCATTCTGAGACAGGATATAGTACATTTATAGTGAGACAGAAGGTGGTAGATTAATAATGAGACTGTAGGTAGTACATTTAAAATGAGACAGGAGGTAGTACTGTTCAAATGTGTAAGGAGTATTCAGTTTGGGGATAGTATGTGTAAACAGTATTGGGTCAGGTGTTAGAATGTGTTAACAGCATTTGGTCAGTTTGAATGTGGAAACCTGGTTAATATCACTCATCTTCATCATCTTCTTGGCAATAAAGCTGATTCTGATTCTGATGTTTTTACAATGTCTGGTGCATTAATCATCTTCAGTGGTATGACAGTCTTCACATAATCTCAGTCATGGCTGTTGAATGTCTGAGCCACCAGTCATCGATATTTAACAATGATTAGAAGGGAACAGCTTATCATTCTAGTTTGTTTTATTGAGAACTCTTCGGATGAAATCACTATTTATATAATTTTGATTAATGGAAAAAAAGATTGTTGATGACTTTATTTAGTCTCTTGCCAATTGGGAACGCATCTCTTCTTAAGCCGATGACACAAATAAAAAATCAGAAAATGCCATCAATCAAGTCAATAAGTGTTTGTTTGGGCAAAAATGTAATTCAAGTTAACTGATTGTCGTTGATGGCCTTAGTCTAAAGGTGCCTTTGGCGATACATTCATTGTCTCTCTACTGTGGTAACGGTGTAGGTGAGGAGGGGGTTTTGTAGAGGGAGCATGTCTTCTCTCAAGAACCAGGTCTGGCTGCCTTTCATTATCAAAGGCCGTACCCAGCTATTCTGTATATAATCAAGGCTTTTCTTTATTTGGGGTGAGTCACAATGGGCAGGTGTTCAGCCACTGGGTACTTTTTGTTCATGACAACCAATCTCATGATATGGTTGGGTCTGATTGTATTTATGTTCTGAGGTTCTGCAGTGTCTTTCTGCGTTTGTGAATAGAGCCCCAAAATCAACCTGTTTGAGGGGCTTTCCGCTGTGTTATGGAAGGGCGGCGAATCTCTTTCCTTTCAGTAGGAGTAAATTGTAACATATATTTTCTTTTTTTGACATTTGGGATGTTGCTTCCTACATGTGTCCATTTTATGAATCCTTGGTTGGTAAGCGGAACCCAGGCCTCCGTAAACATCAAAATAAATGGTTTTAACCCATTTAAATGTTGTATGAGAGATTGTTTTTGATTGTTTAAACCCTTCTTGACCTGTCTTGTGTAGATTGTTCACAGGCTTGTTCAAGTTACTCGTGTTGTTGAGGTCAAAGTACATGGGTGTACTTCTTTGTTTGCTCTAGGGCAATGTTGTCAAGGTTGAATTAATCTTTGTGGTTCTAGTATCTGGACCTCTTTTGGATCAACAATATATTTCTTGGACCGTCCGTGCCATGTCTGAAAGGATTTGCCCAAAAACAATCAACGGGCTGCTGTAGGACATTCATGATTGGGGACAGAAGCACTATATTATATGCAAACAGTACATGTAGACTTCTGGTTTCATGGCACAGTCTTTCATATACGTTTAATTTGCATAAAATATTTAGTTTCACTTAATAATGAAAAGTTGTTGGTTGATGATGTTTTCCAGAGGTTGCTCTATAAACTAAATCATTCTTAATATTGGGGAAGATGCCAGAAGTGAAAATAACGTTGTAACCTCTGGCTTATTTGCGTTTGTTGTCTGTATAATAACGTTGTAACCTCCTTTAGTGTGACACAATCACCACAGGTAATTTTTTGCTGTGGTTTGCTGTGACTGGAAATCCAGTGAGTTCAGGGAATCTTCATGACCGGATTCTATGTTTTGTAAGAAATCAGATATTTGTTTTTTCCCATTTGTTTTTGTCATTATAGAGATAAATTAGTTTTTCTTTAAATGTATCTTATTTATGGACAGCTAGCTCTGCACTTTTTGGTTTTCCAGTTGTTCCTTCAAGCAACTTGTTACTATGGATTCTTCAGTCAAACTGAGTTGCTTTCTGACGTGAGGTTCTTTATTGTTTATACATGGATTTCTAACTTGGTGAAGGCATTGTTGCAGGGTTTTTGGTTGGCCAGGCTTAATTCTTAGGCTTTTGCGCTTTTCATCAAACCAATGTCACTGTTAATTGTTCAAGGTTTTGGGTTGACATTTCTAAGTTCGATAGCGACGCTGAAAGGTCAGTTATGCTGTTTAGTATTTCTACTGCCAAGAGGGCGGGCGCCTTCTCTATGAAGTGAAACATTTTGTCTCGGAAGTTGTCTAACCCTCTCTCTTTTCCTTTCCCTCCACTGTCTCTCTCTTTTGGTCTATTTTTCCCGTTCCATATTTCTTTACAACTCTCTCTCTCTCTGTCTGCCTATTACACACACTTACTGGTTTCATTTAGGCCATACAGGATGATCACACCATCACGTCTACCTCACCCGGGCTACGGCTATTATGAAACCCGTCGGATGAAGTAGAGTTGATGGTGTGATCTTCCTGGATGGCCTAAATGCAAACGTCTAAAGCATTTACAGTATGTGTGTGTGCATCCGTCTGTCGAACTATGGTGTGTATACGTGCGTGAGCGTGCACGTGTATATGCCCATATGCGTTGTCATGTGCATGCATGCGACCAGAAAGAACTCGGCGGGACTAAGAATAGCTGTATCTGTACAGTAGACTGTCAGACTAGGTTTTAACACTGATTAGGGAGAAAGAGGGAGATAGGGAGGGGTGAGCAGAGAGTTAGAAAGACAGAAAGACCAGAGAGAAGTAGAGAGGAAAAGGGGAGATGTATAAATGCCAGAGGGATGATAGGTGAAGGGATTCTGCTGGGGCCTCCTAGCCCAACATTTTGGGTGAAAACCAGTTCACTCACGGCACACTCTGCCACACAGACACATTGATGTTGGTGTTTACTCAGTTTCATTTGTGCGTCTTAACTCTGACCCTGAAAACCCCGACCTTGACACGACCGTAATGTCCCTGTTTCAAAATGAGACATTTGTCGATCTCAGTGGAGCCTGGTGAGATGAAACACTGAGGAAGTTGGGAGACTGGGTGTATAGTCGTGGACCACACATTATTAAGTCATTTCTTTTGAAATTGGTCTAAGACAACATAGTTTAACTGAAACATGTATTGAATGCATGTTTTTCTTATTATTTGATGTACTACTGTCTAACAATTCTAGGAATTGCATCCGGTTAAGGCTTTTGTGCCTCTGTGCTATTGGAGAATTCATGTTATTATGGCCTTACTCATACAGTGGTTGGTTGGTTTACATCCTGAGTTCCCTGGTGACTCTTAGTAGTGGTGTCTTTCTCCTCCTACCCTTTGTGTGTGTTTGTGTTTCATAGAGAGGAATTAAACACGCCGTCACATAACTCTGCAACTAGTCTTTGCTAGCAGTCAAACTGCATTTAAAACTAATTAAAATATCACTTGTAAACAAAACAACTTCAGCAATCGAGATGCCTAGGATTAAGCCTGATTTATGGCGATAAATATACTCCATAGCAGGATTTCTAAAGAATTATATTTAATCTCATCTTTCCAGCCTGCAGCAGTTTGGCTGCCACTGCTGTGCACAGTTCTGTCCCGCTATTATACTAAATGACATACTTCGGAAATAGTTGGCGACGTATAAACAGCTTTGGAAGAAAATAAGACAGCACATTTTGTTTTTCTTTACCAAAAAGTTGATCAGAAAATAATTGAGTGAGGAACCAAATGGGTTAATTTGCAGTTGTCTCTTAAATTGAATCATTTTGTTCTTCACTCAAAATTATCCTCTTCAACATTTTTGGAAAGTAAAGAAAAACTGACTTATTAAAAAAAGCAAGTGCATGGTGTGGGCCCTGTGTTAATTGTGACTGACCGGAAGTCCAAAAAGGATCGCTGGCCAAAAGGAATAACGATAGCAGGTTATTCCTAAAATCACAGACACGTACTAAGCACACACACACAACATATTGATAAAAAATATGACATGTTTTAACACAAATGTGCAGCTAATTCCATTGAGACCAATACTTGGTGGTTCACCTGCTTACTGCTGTGTTCTCTGCTCTTCTGATTGAATGCAAAATGTCCCACGGTAACACAAGACCTTCTCCGCCATGCATCGTAATTACTATGTATATCTATCAAAGGATCCTGGGCCTCATGTACTATATTGAATAAGAGTAACATGATGGGAAGGATCTTCCAGCTTTTCTAAGGGTTCTACCTTAGAGGGTGCTGTTTAGACTACTGCAAAATGTGTATTTAATCATTGTTTTATCTACGGAACGTTTGTATTCAATTTTATTATAATGTTACTGAGGATAATAATGTTACCTCATATCCCCCCGATGAGCCTGCACTGTTCAGTGTGTATCCAAATGTGTTTTCCACATGCATGGTGAGATGTCTCCATGAGGTAAAATCATCCTTATTTTACTCCACTACTTCCCTTGCAAGAATGTATTGTCCTCGCAAGCACAAAAAATTAAACCCACTCGCCCACACAAACATGTTTGCATCTCTATCCCTGTAAGGACATGAGACCTAACCCTAGCCCAGAAATCCATGACCTAATGCAAAATGTAACCCGTCTTTCTTAAACCTAAAAATAACCCAAATTCTAACACCATTCCAAATTGCTTTCCATATACCTAACCCTTGAAACAGAAATAAAAATTGTCCTACTGGGGTAATGATTGTTTAGGTTTTTCTATCTTTGAGAGGTCCCCACAAGTTCACCTTAGCAGTAGGAAGCATTGAACCACATCTTATTGAATTGACATCGACTTCCCGTTTTCACCAGCTCCACGGGCCCATGTGTGTGTGAATACGTGTGTGTGCACTAAGTGATTGTCTTTTACACCCTCCAGGCATGTGTTGAGGTAAAACTATTAGCGTTAGAGTTCATGAAATCTTCTCAGTGCACAAGCAACAGTGCGTGTGTGTATGTGTGTTTGTCTCCATATGTGTTAGACTCTGCCCCATCTCTCACTGAAAATCCCATTACAATGTTGTTTAATAGGGCAGTAGAATAAAAAAAACAGGCATGTCCAAGTGCACGCACAGAGATTAAACCTAAACCTCACCCTAACCCATAATCTAACCCTAAAAAACTTCACCATAAATGTAAACCCTATCCTAAACCTCACCCTAACCCATAATCTAACCCTGAAAAACCTCACCATGAATGTAAACCCTATCCTAAACCTCACACTAACCCATAATCTAACCTTGAAAAACCTTACCATAAATGTAAACCCTATCCTAAACCTCACACTAACCCATAACCTAACCCTGAAAAACCTTACCATAAATGTAAACCCTATCCTAAACCTCACACTAACCCATAATCTAACCCTAAAAAACATTACCATAAATGTAACCCCTATCCTAAACCTCACCCTAACCCATAATCTAACCCTGAAAAACCTTTCCATAAATGTAAACCCTATCCTAAACCTCACACTAACCCATAATCTAACCCTGAAAAACCTTACCATAAATGTAAACCCTATCCTAAACCTCACCCTAACCCATAATCTAACCCTAAAAAACCTTACCATAAATGTAAACCCTATCCTAAACCTCACACTAACCCATAATCTAACCCTGAAAAACCTTACCATAAATGTAAAACCTATCCTAAACCTCACACTAACCCATAATCTAACCCTAAAAAACCTCAACACAAATGTAAACCCTATCCTAAACCTCACACTAACCCATAATCTAACCCTAAAAACCTCACCATAAATGTAAACCCTATCCTAAACCTCACCCTAACCCAAAATCTAACCCTAAAAAAATTTACCATAAATTAAAATCCTAAACCTTACCCTAATTGTCAATTCTCATTTTCACAGCTGTAGTTAAACAGATCTATTGCTTTAACAAAATAGTTTCCCTTACTCCTAAACCAAACCAAATGTTTACTGTCTGGCAATTTTCTTTTAAGTAGTGTGTAGTGTGCATTTGTTTTTTTATAAAGAGAACCTTAGAAAATAACAAAGACATTAATATAATATGCGTGCAGGAGAACATAACCTTAGTGATGAAGAAATATAAAAATATAATCTGACACAATATTGTATTTAAATAATATTATCTGACTCATCTAACACAATATTGTAGGTGAATAATATAATCTGACCATAATCTTTGTAAATATACATTATCATAAATAAACAGGATATGTTGGAAATCCTTAGCAAAAGGTAGCCACTGTTTTCGTCACAAGCATAACATTTAAAAGTGTTTCACAGCCTAAGTGAATCCTCAATGCTTCTCATCTGTCAAGTACATAAAACAATGTATTGTGCAGCAACCAGAACTCAGTGCTGACTAGTCTGGTCGTTACAATTGGTGTCTGTGTGTGTGTACTTATATCAGTTATCATAAGCGCCTATAAGGTGTAGGTCATCTAACATGAACCGTACAATAAAATGGTATGTGTTTCTGGGTCTACACAGAAACTGGGTCTTATTTAAGAAACAAACTGCAGATCCAACCTAAATTAGACACTCTAGTGCCCCTGGTGGCCATTTTAAAACATGCAATATAGGATCATTATGATGTTGTCTGTGATTCTTTCTGTGGAATTGCAAGTCTTTGTTTTGTGTGTTTAGAAATCTTTGAATTATTTTTGTTTGTGTGACTAAACTGTATTTCTAAATGTGTTTATACTGTGCACAGACATAAAAGAGATTTAGATTCCTGTTAAAATAATGAATTAATACACTCCCTGTAATAGCCGTTCTTAATGTTGTTATGCTATCTGACTTGTATTAATGGATTGTATCTGGCTTGGATTAATTATCTTACCTTGTTTTTCATCAGACAACTCATACAAATTGAGCAAAAATAAGTGAAATTGTATGTCGGATTCGTTTTCATGGACCTGAAATTACATCACTATCACCAAAAATGTTAAATAATCTATTAAATATCTCAGATACCTTAATGGTAGTTAATATGAGCTTTTCTCACAAACAACCATGCCTTTTCCTGTCACCTTTAATCCTAGCTACATAGTCCAGCAATCTAACTTGGAAGTAGTTAGTGTTGCCAAGCTACCACATACAACACCATAGTATTGACTCACAAGAGTTTTATTTATCTTGATTAATTAGTGAGAATATTTTGTACTTGGTATTAGTCATCAGTCATCAGCAAGCAATTAAGTGGTAGACAAAACATTTTTTGGGACCTGCCTTAAGGCTGGAAACTGGAAGGGTAATACTACCGTATTACTCTGAACATAGTGAACATTAAAATCATGCTTTGTTGACTAGCTACAACTAGCACTACTCTAAATCACCATTTGCAATCAATAGCAACAATTATCTATTAGTTATCTAAGTTATCTTAGTTATCTAAGCCAATCAGAAGACAGGAGTAGAACAGGATTGAGAAAACAGGGCATAGTCCCCCAATAACACTGAGCAATAGAAGATCATGGGTATATTCCAATGCACCATGTTTAAAAAGATAGACATATCTGATGTGAAAATAGTGGACACTTTCTCTGCAACATCAAAAATTAGCTAATTATGACTTATATTTAAATTGTCCAATATAGTCTGTAGTGGCGGAACCAAGACCTGAAGGATACATTTGTTTGTCTATGTTGGAAAAAAACCTGGCTGTCCATAATTTATCACCTAGCAGTTTTCCAACAGATACAAAAGAACAGCTTTTGCGTGGCTTGCAAGAATGTTCTTACTAGTAAATTATTATTTGTTTAACCTGCTACACAGGCTTGTTTTTGTAGGCTAAAGTTAGCTAGTAACATTGCGTTGTAATGCTAATTTCTGTCCATTATTGTTTTTGTTATCAGGTTTTTTATAATACAACACAGTCCACAGACATAGCATAGTACCTCAATTTCCCCTCCTCTACACAGACGGTTACTCGAGAGTTCCTGTGAGATGGAACAACCTTCCAGAAGGACAGCTAACTCTGCAGCACTTTACAATTCAGACCTTTATGCTAGAGTGGCCAGACAGAAGCCACTCATCAGTAAAATGCACATGACAGCTAACTTGGAGTTTGCCAAAAGATCTTGAGAAACCATATACTCTTGTCTAATGAAACCAAGATAGTACACTTTTGCCTAAAAGCCAAGTGTTAGGTATGGAGGAAATCGTTTGTCATTTTTGGGTATTGTCTGTAGATTTAATAAAGAAATTATCCTATCAATCACTTTAAAATGTGGAAAAAGTGAAGGGTACTGAATACTCCAAATGCTTATTATAGTATAAAATAAGTATATAGTTTATATACTTTCTGCACGAGTGAAACCCAGGAAGAGCAGCCAACATCTTACCTACACAATGTGAATACTAATACATATTTTAAAGCATGGCTCTGCATTTTTTTTTTTACATAGCACAAAGAACATCCTATCCATTAGAAGCTATCTACTTAACTGATGTCCCAGATTAGATTGTTTGAAGATTATAATTGTTCCTGCGCATTTCTAATCGGGCCTTAAAATAAACGTACTGTGGGAGTGGTCAGAGGATGCTCTGGGTCTGATCCACCTGTCCCTTAGGAAAATAATGTGAGTAGAATGTAAAGGGATCCTCCTGGTGTGAGGGAGGTGTGGGGATATTTGTGCATGTTAAGGTTCTGTGATGTGTGTGTGGGGTGTACAAAATGAATTTGTAAACATTTAAATAAAATGAAAAGTCAAATTCATGTATATAATGTAAACTGTATTTTAATTTTATTAACATTTAAGTATAATAAATTTAAATGTTAGAAATTGGTGAAAGTGTTAAAACAGAATAGATAATAACATGCTAATAGACTTTAATACACCTAATTTAGATAATTTAATTATTTTCATTTTTTTTCCTTTTTTTCCTGCTTGTGTTTTGTCTTTGTTGGTGTGGGTATATAAGTGGGTGTTGTGTCTGGGCACGTGGGTGGGTTTAGGCATGAGTGTGACGTGGGCTTGTGTTTGTGTGTTGATCGTTTTCTCGCTAGGGAACCATGTATCATGGCTCTGTTTTGAAATAACCTCTTTTGCCTCTGTTTAGTAACTTTTCCTGACTCCCTAAGTTTTCAAAAAATCCTGTTTGGACATTTCAGGGTTTCCTGTTTATTCCTCTCTGATTTTAGAAATCATCTATTAGTGTTCTCTGGAAAACCAGGGTATTTTAGGAAAGGTATTGTTAATTGTAACCCTAACCCTGGTCAAAACCTGTGAGAATTTGGCAGAATTTTTGAAAACATAATTTGCTGAGTTTTAAGTAAAGCACAGCCTTTACTTAAAACTCTGTCCTTTTTAAAACAAAACACAATGCACACCCATAACCTTCATAAGACCACTCAACTGAAGTCTCACATGAAATGGTTTGAGGTCTGGGCATTTCTGTTCAGAGAAAATGTAACTGCAGAGTTCCAAATCCTCCTCAGGCATTACCATCACCACTAAAACTGTGTGCCAGGAGCTTAATGGCATGGGTTTCCATGGTCCTGTAGCTGTATGCAAGCTGAACACCAAGTGTGATGCCAAGTGTTGGATGGAGTGGTGTAAAGCATGGCACCACTAGACTCTGGAGCATTGGAAATGTGTTCTGTGGAGTGACGAATCACACATATATATCTGTCAGTCTGATGGGTGAGTATGGGTTTGGCAAATGCCAAATGTTTCCTGCCTGACTGCATTATGCCAACTGTAAACTTTGGTGAATGAGGGATAACGCTATGGGGTTGTTTTTCTCGGTTTGGCCTAGGCCCCTTATTTCCACTGAAGGGAATTGTTATTGCCTCCGCTTACCAAGACATTTGTGACAATTCTATGCTTCCAACTTTGTAGGAACAGTTTGGGGAAGGCTCTTATTTGTTCATAACTGTGCTTCAGTGCACAATGCAAGGTCCATAAAGACATTGTTGGATGAGTTTAGTGTGGAAGAACTTGACTGGCTCGCACATAGCCCTGACCTCAACTGTATCGAACACTTATGGGATGAACTAGAACAAAGATTATGAGCCAGGCCCTATCGTCCAACATCAGTGTCTGACCTCACCAATGCTCTTCTGTTAGAATGGGCAAAACAGACACGCTCCAAAATCTTGTAGATTGTTATCGCTGCAAAAGGGGGGACCAACTCCACATTAGTGGTCACAAATATTTACGTTTTTGTTAAAATTTTAGCAGCCTTGTAGAACAGTAATTGAAGTTTGTTTATTGATTAATCAAGTCAACCGGAGATTAGAGCATTGTAGTAATCTAATCTAAATGTAACAAAATCATGGGTTTTTCTTTTTTTCTTATTTTTTTCTGATTTTAGCAATGTTACGAAGATGAAAACAAAAAGATCTTGAGATATTTTATATGTTCAATAAAATAGATTTCAGGGGAGAGGGTAACGTCTAGGTCTCTCACAGTTTTTTTGAGATATGACCATACAACGTCAAGGTTCATGAGATCGGCCAACAGGGCTAAAAGCCAAACGTTTTTCATTATCTATTTCATAATATCTGAGATGCATGCTTTCAAAGTAGCTAATTTGGGGGCTCCTCCATGTTTCTTTGAAATATACAACTGTGTCAGTATAACAGTAAACATTTACAAAGTGGTTCCTGAAGACATCACCCACAGGCAGTATTCATAGTGAAAACAGTAATGGCCCTAAAACTGAGCCTTGAGGAACACCAAAACATACCTTTGATTTGTCAGAGGACATACCATCTATACATACGAACTAATATATTTTTGATAAACTAGATTTAAACCAGGCTAGAACGTGGCTTTCCAATCTCTCCAAGAGAAGGGAGTGATTAATAGTTTTAAAGGCAGCATTAAGATCAAGAAGCTGCAGTTTGGTTTTGGAATAGATCCACAACATCTATTTCTTGTGACAAGACTAAGTCTAAAGAATGATCGCGGCAATTTATTTGACCTGAGCCAGGCAAAATCCATTGAGTCAATTATGGCCTTTGAAGAGAGTCATTGGACTTTTCCATATGAATATTGAAATGAAAAAGAAATTCAAAATTACCTGCAACAAGGTTGGACACGAATTCAGGAAACTCACTAAGGAACACTGTGTATGGCCCGGAGTGCCTGTAAGTAGTAGCTAGGAAAAAGTATTTATCAGCCTGGTTAGCTTTTATTAGGAAAACTTAAAAAAACTTAAAATGTGTCCAGCGGCACAATTATATTTAGCGTCATCAATAATAGCAACACCCCCCCCCCCCCATTTTCGGGTTGCACGGGGGATATGATCACTGGTGTAACCAGGAAGAGAGGCCTCATTTGGGGCAGTAAATGCAACAGGCTTTAGCCAGGTTTCACACAAGGCAATAACATCCAGTTGATGATCACTGATTAATTAATTTACTGCGTTTAGAAGCAAGGGAGCTTACATAAAGGAGTGATGTAATACAGTTATTTTTATTCATGACTGAACTGAAGGCAAGCTTTATCTTAATACGGTTGCTGTTGTGTGCATCTTGTTTTACTTTTATTAGTCAGGAATGAGTCACAGTCTTAATAGGCAACACTAGGCTAAGTGCTCTGGCTATGCTATCAACAGACTCCACTATGCTAGCAGGCTGGCTAACAGCCTGCAGCCATAATTGCACCCTATATCATGGTGAGGCTATAGGAGTGAGACTCCAGTCTATGTTCCTGGATAAAAGTTGAGCACCATTCCAGCTAGGATGAAGTCCATCACTCTTCAGCAAATCAGGCCTGACCTTATATCTGGGAGTATTCCAAAATGAGAGCCAGTTATCGACAAACTCTACCGCTGTTTTCAGCCAGAGATTGTTTACACATCACAGGGATTGTTACACATCACTTAATTTCTGAGCTTATTTGTTTTGGTTTCTTTGTATGTATGGATTACTTGGGTTGTTAACAACATCTGGTGGACATTTTATGTCAATAGCACCTTTGGAAATACATTTAGTGAAAAAAATT
Organism: Novumbra hubbsi; assembly: GCA_016801125.1. Taxonomy (NCBI): domain Eukaryota; kingdom Metazoa; phylum Chordata; class Actinopteri; order Esociformes; family Umbridae; genus Novumbra; species Novumbra hubbsi. The sequence goes on from JACXGK010000544.1 coordinate 62,712, forward strand.
GTGACATGTTCAATACTTTCACCCGCTGTATACTGTATATTATAAAAATCACATACAGCTGAGATAAGTAGCTTTAAATAGAATTTTATTAGAGACTTGCAAGTGATGGTGTTTCAATGCAATAGTGTGCTGCCAACCTGCAGGTTTCTATCTCAACCTGCAGGTACTGTTGCCTTTGCAACTGCATCAGGTTTTAGAGTAATGCAATTATAATATAAATGCTCTACAATATTTTGGGCTTTTTTTGAGGAAGTTCAGCTATTTCTGGTTCTTTTATAATTCATGGATCACACAGCTTTTCCTTGCACTCCTTCAACCCATTTTTCTTCCTTTCCTATCTCTCTCAATCTGTCACTCACTTTTCCTCCCCCATCTCTGTTTCTCTCCCCCTCGACTTTGTTCCCTGAAAGCCAATGGGTTTCCAGCTGGAATGAAAGGTGAATAATTGCACCTCATGTCACTGGTGCTATAGTGGTCTTCTAAAAATAAGTAGTGTTCCCCCCAAAAACAACCACTACCATCAAATTATTTACAAGTCCTCTAGCCCCACTGTCTAATACTGGCAAAATCCTTTAACACCACTGTCAAACACAGGCAAATGATCTCCTGTGCGTCAGTGGTTTCTATGTCATGTGGTATGTGGAGCATCGCCATCAAATATTTCCCTCTGTCCATAAAGATGTGCACTCACATGCACAAACTATGACATCTCTCCGGGTTTGTCAAATATGATCCTTTCCTTGTTTACACAAACCAGCCCTTGCCTTTGAATAGTGAATGATGTTAAAAATGTTGACAATGGGAATCTGTTATTCCAGCGCATTAAGAAGACTGGCGTTAGTAAAGTGAGTTGTTGAATGATAAAGACAGGTGTATAATAGTTGTGGAACTACTAAGGGCTCTATGTTTAAGGGCCAAGTCCCAAATGGCACCCTACTCTCTATATGGATGCTTTGTTTGATCTGTCAAACATCATGTACTCCAGAGACTGTGAAGGATCAAAGCAAATATTACCAAGGATCGTTTTGAAGAAAGAGAGGCATGGCACTGTGTAAGCCTGTACCCCTGCCTTTTGGTTAACAACTGCAAACATACATATTTCCTAAATGTGTACTACATTGTCTCAAAATTATAAAAAGGTTTCTCAAAACTCACACGGTATTGACGTTACACAGACTTTGTGCTCTAAACACCATAAAAACCCCTCTTATCTGGTTTACAAATAAAATGTAAGTAACAAATACTTTTTTATAATTTTGTGCCGGGTTTTGAACTGTAATTCTCCAACACTTTAAATTTATATGGCAACAAGAGAGACAACGTTTGTGGTTTTACAGTATAGGGTTATAGTCTTGAATGTACGTGTTTGTTCTAATTCACCATCCTATATCTCACCTGGCAAGGGATTTTTAATTTGTTTTTAGGCAATATTTTCTGACTGTCTGCATACCATGGAAAAGGTAATTATTCATCTTGACTAAAGGATAAAATTGTTTTTCAACAAAAAACATGTTAGTCAGCACAGTAGGCAGTTATATAATGTTACCTATTTTCATTTGTTAAAGTCTAAACAATTGGTCCAACTGTGAAATGGCTGTTTTGGCTGTACTTTAATTGTGACCATTGCTCATCTTACTCAAACACCTCCTCCCATTCTTACACTTTCTTTACCTCAATCTTTGATGTTGTCATCAGTTATTCCAAAACACAGGTGAACTTACCTCTTTTTATTCTTGTCAACATCCTGATTTCTTGTTGAGTAATTATGTTGTACAGATATTTGTATGAAGACAGATAAATATTGCATATGGGTTGGGGAAAATGGTTTTCCTTATGGAATTTAGCTGAATGGTTTTTGTATATCATTTAAAGAACCAGGTAGTTATTTTTGTTTGTCAAGAACTTAACCACAAGTTATTGTTGTTTCCTCTTTAAGTAAGGTGAGACGAGATTGTCAGGCTTATGGGTCTTGTGCAAGTCATTTCAGGCATTTGCATTGGAAAACTGAAATGAGTGCCAACCAATGGAAGTGAAAGCTTTGGGAATGACCAGAGTGAATATCTACCAGGTTACTACTGAAATGGCAGATGTTGTGAGGTGCTCTAAGGCAGCAAATGTACCTGAAAGTCATGTATGAATAAGTTAGTACATGAGACTGGCATCATGTGTGAGAGAAGTGCTGAAGATGGCACATGTTACAAAGCAGATGGCAGTGTGAATAACATCTAACATATGGAGAAGCAGACTAAAGACTTTTGCTGATTCGTAGAATTAGCAGGATGGCCACTTTTACATGTTTATACTAAGCACAGGTTAAGGATGCGTTATAATTATAATTTAAAAAATTAAGTGAGCCTTGATGAACGAAATATTGAAAAATCTTTACTGTACATTGTGTAATTCATTGAGAACAAAATGACATAACAAGGGTCAATGGACACCAAAATCAACTACTGATTTAGGGCTGGATTCAATCTATGTTTGAAGTAAAGAAGTGAAATCACAGGCTGTTCCAACTTTTGTGAATCTTTGCTTTGCAACACATTATCTGGTAGCATTTCTGGCCCCCATGTGCCTGTATGCACTCCCGACAGTACCTGGGCATACTCCTGGTGAAATGGTAGATGTTGTCCTCGTGCGTCTTCTCCCAGACGTGGATCAGGGCATCAGTGAGCTCCTGGATAGTCTATGGTGCTACTTGGCGTCGTCCAATGCACAGATACATAAAATCCCAAAGTTTCTCAATTGGATTCAGGTCTAAGGAACTTGGGGGCGAGTCAATGGCATCAATGCCTTCGTCATCTAGGAACTCCCTACACATTCTGGCCACATGAGGCCAGGCATTGTCCTGAACCAGGAGGGTCTGAGGATGGGTCTCAGGATTTTAATCCCGGTACCTAATAGCTGACAGGGGGTTGTGTGCTAGCATGTGGAGGTCTGTGTGCCCCTCTAAAGATATACCTCCCTAGGCATTCACTGACCCACCGCCAAACCTGTCATGCTGGATGAGGATGCAGGCTGCATAACGTTGATCACGGCGTCTCTAGACTTCTCACTTCTGTCACATGTGCTCAGTGTGAACCTGCTCTCATATGTGAAGAGAACCTGGTGCCAATGGCGGATCTGCCAATTCCGGTGTCCTCTGGCGAATGCCTATCGAGCTGTACGGTGCTGGTCTGTGAGCACAGGTCCTAATAGAGGAGATTGTGCACTCATGCCACCCTCATGGAGTCTGTCTCTGACAGTTTGGTCAGAAACAAGCACAACGGTAGCCTGCTGGAGGTAATTTTATAGGGCTCTGGCATTGCCTTATTTTTTCCTTCTCATGGAAAGTGTAGAAGGCTGTCCTGCTGCTGGTGTTCATGAGACTGTACTGGGGGAGACAGCAAACCTTCTTGCAACGACACATATGGATGTGCCATCCTGGTGGAGCTGGAGTACCCATGCAACTTGAATGGGCTGCATGTACCACCTCATGCTACCAGTAGTGACAAGGAAACTAACAAAATGCAAAACTAAAGAAGAATCAGTCAAGGATAAGGAGAGAGCAATTGTCTGTGGCCACCACCTGAAAAACCATTCCCTTTGTGGGGGTTTCTTGCTGTTTCCTCTCAACTGCACCTGCTGTCAATTTAATTTGCATCAATCAGGTGACATGGTTTCACAATCGCTTATGCTTCCTAACTGGATAGATTGATATCCCTGAATTTGTATTGACTTGGTGTTAAACTGTGATCATTCTGTGTTCCCTTAATTTTTTTTGCAGTGTATATGTATTCAGTTGGAGGGTGTGATCCACTATATATATATTTATTGATAATAGATTGAGGAGTCATACATACACGCCCTGGCAATTATTATTTTATTCATCATGTATTGTTGGCAAATCAAAGGAAGTCATTTGACATGGCCTTTTTATTAAACAGAAAGGTAATTCACCTACTCCTATCTGCATACACTGATCTTGATCACTGGATATGAAAAGCTTACATTATGTATTCGGAATACAGATAAGATTAGGAAGGACATGTGTTATAGGGTTAAAGGGTGAAAGATAGACAAAGAGATATCAGACACAGAGAGGGACAGAGATAGAGAGACGCACAGTGAAACCCAGAATAAGGATGAATGATAAGGAATGCTTTCCCACAGTGAATAAATCATATTCTTTATATATTCTCGTCTATAAAGCATCTTTGATGAGAAGCGCTGTTTAAAGAATAGGTCAGCACCTCCATTATTCGTATAATCGTTATAATCTCAACAAAAACAGAATCCTAGATGAGCAGTTATACTCTCACTTACTTAGAAACATAATTGAAAGAGGTGTTTCTTAATGTGTTTTCAACCTCGTTAAGATCATTTTGATTTTGTTGCAGATATCATTAAGATTGGAACAAACCCAATCAATCTGCACTCACACTATGAGACACTTAGTGAACAGGGTTCTCTGATCTGCAACAAAAATCTGTGAAAATCAGACAGCCAATATTGACCAAAGACGATCAAACGCATTTTCGTGGGATGAATAATATTCAGTCCTAATATACCTATTTAAGTACAGATTCATACATCTCTGTCTCAGTTGAGCCGTGTGGCTCTTGGATGCATTCAGCTGTGACCCTAATGAACGGGGGCTGCTCTTTTGCATATCCCTGAATGGCCACCATCGGTGGGTTTGAAAAGGTACCACCTGCGTCAGAGGAATGTGCTGATGTCATGGTGTCCAAGGGGCTCCATGGGCATGGTCAGTTTGGAGCCAAGGTCTGGGTGCCGCGTGTCTGTGTACACAGTAGAGATTGCAGGCAGACCTTGCTCTGCTCTTTAACTCTGACAACATACATGTGTCGTTGTGCTTGTCTAAGGCTTGGTTCTTCAACTCCATTCTGTGCATTACAGTGTCTGCAATGCTCACACAAGCAGAGTGCTACTCCTCTTTCCCCTTCGCCTTGTAATTGTTTATAATATAACCCAGCCTCTTCCGTCCGCCCTGAGCACAAGAAAAGTTGGATTTAAACCATTTAATCCCATCGGTCACAATAAGGACTGTGAAAAAAGTATTTAGTTATGAGACTATAAAAAGCCAATGTCAATGCATTTTCAGCAAATATTGAAATAATAAAGGGTCTCAAATAAATATGTGCAATGTCACATGTTAAGTGTATATTGTCACATGACCAGAGCTGTTTACTCCCTGGTTGTACCATGAGGAGAGGATGGCTGCATCAAAGCGCCCAAACAAAAGGTTAGTAAAGTATGTTAACATTAACATTTTACAAAGATGCATCCTCTTTAAGGTGTCTAGTATTGATATATGCATTTGCAATTACTGAACTTTTTTCAGTGTCGTCATAGAATGAGTAAACATATTGAAGGCAACACTAGTGACCGGTGGGATAACACAGTGCAAATAGTGTGATTTTACAAATATTTATTTTTTTAAAATATTTTTTATATTATTTATTTTCCAACTCACCCCACCTCACTCAAATCTGTTCTCTCTTTCAGTTTCACTCTGAGTCAAGTTCTAGATATGCTGGATCCTGCATAGGACAAAATATGTTAATCCAGCAGACAACACATTGTCCCACCGATCACAATTGTGACCGACTATAAAACATACTTTTTCACCTTTTCTCTTTTAAATTTTCAAAAAAGAATAATTGATTGTTTGAAAGGGTTACTAATGACACATGATTTGGATATTTTCATGTCTGGGAATAGACATTGCGTTCCCAGGTTAAATGCCACACACACCGCCGCTCACATGATCAAATAGAAAACAAGTCTTGTCGTACCTGATTCTCGCGGGAATTTCCTATTTGTACGTGTTGTTATTCCAAACCAAGTGTTTCCTACTAAAATAGGGCTAAATGAGTCAATGCTGCCTAGTAACCATGTTTCGAATATTCACGTTCACATGTGAATTGACATCATTGATAAGAAACATTGCTAAACGACTTTCCTCCGGTAAGACAACCGCATCTAAAAATTAAGAAACACGCAATTTACTGCCAAGTACTGGGCAGAACAATATCCCAATGACTATTATGAGTCTGGCCAAGTTTGCCAACCCACTATTGACTGGACTCGTAAAGATACGTGCAATGACGATCTAAAATCGAGAGTCCATCTCAAGAACAAGACCAAATCAACTACCGGTAGCTCAGCCCCCCAGGTTTCTATTGAAGCTACCTCATCATCAATAGATGCTAGACGTGAGTTTGTAAAGTATTTTGTTGCATGTGTGCAGAGACGGACATCACTTGAGAAAAATAAGAAGTAGCCAGAGACTCATTGTCTTTGACCAACACATGCAAAAAGTGCTGCAAGAGATCTGTAGAAAGAAAATCTTTGTTGTTGTCAAATGAAACCTCAGACAACCGAGAGCAGAGTGCACTTAGTTTACTTTTCAGAAGTAAAAATTGGTTACAAATGGAAAAATCCAAAACAGATGAAAATAAAAAATGGAATTTGGAAAAAAATAAAACTGAATTTGAGAAAGAATAAAATGGATTTCATAGGGCCCTAAATACTGCAGCCCATTTGATTCATGATAGAGTTGTCTCAAACATGTAAAAAGCACCAAAACTATATTTTTGTTGCTTTAGGATAGACATTTTTCAGTGTGTGTGTGTTTGTGTGTAAAAGACACTCATTGAGTCCAATAGCCGAAGGAAAAATTCATGAGTGTGCAATTGTTTATTAACTAATAGCGTAAGGTGTATTTTCTGCATTCCTTGTTCATACTGAAATTGTTATTGTTACATAAACCTCCGACTCCGGCTATTTGATAATCATTTTGATCTCCCAGAGGATTAAAGTGGTAATAAGTAATCTGCTTTGTTGTTTTTAGTCCAATACATGATTAGTGTGTTACAAATGTTGAGGTCATAAATGTATTTCGTATTTGAGATAAAGGTATGTGGACAAAGTGTGGCAGGGGGAAATTTTAATTTTTCAAAAGTTATCAACAGATGCCCTGCAAACACAAATTAGCTGTTAGGATGTTCCCATAACGTTAGTGTCTTGCGTCTTGGTTTTAGGTAGTTGCCTGTTTGCTGGGATTACAGAAACGCATCACTCCTCCTTGCTCCCTCACATTGTCTTCCTCGCCACACAACCTTTGCTACAATAAAATATGAAAAGGTTAGACTAATCCTCCTTGTTATTAGCCGAGTAGTAATGGCAGTACAGCAAAGTACCATCATTCGCAGATTCTCTCCCTCTGGACTCTGTCTCCCTGAGTCTCTTCTATTTCGCAGCGCTCCGCTCATTTTAAGGTTTACTGTAAATTCTACACTGCAAACCAGCTTTATCTTCTAATTCTTGTCATCATTACTGTTTTCATTGTCTTTAACATGTCTTAATTAATGTGATTGTCATTACCTTCATCTCTCTCTGTGTCTGATCAAAACGTGTTTTGTCTTAACTCGAAACCCAAAACTCAAAGTGCTTTTGTTGTTACCGATGTTGTGGTCACTCGGTTATAATGTGTTCTCAACTCGTGAAACTGAAGTGCATCCAATTTTTATGAAAGGACATAATAATAATAATGCTTTCCTCACTTAATAACACCCTCAGGGTGGGAGAGTAGAGTGCTCGTCAAGAGCAGAGGAAGAGTAGCATTGCCAATACACTATTGTGTACACCTATTCCATTGTATTCTATTCAGCTGGAGACCCAGACAATTAAAACTACCACTTCACTTGTTCACAGCTGTGACTGAGTATGTTCATTATGTACAAAACAGGCAGTTTCTTGTCATATTTTCTAAATAATATCTGTCGGATAGCATTTAATAAAATAAAATAGACATAAATAGAACCAGAGAGTGCAATAAGGTTGATGTTCAGATCTTCACAATTACAGCTTTTCACATCACATCTACAAACACACATTTTCTGAATTTGAACTACGTTTTTCTTACACCATACACCATATCATACACCATATTAAATCTCAGAACTCTCCTATCCAATGAGCATAGTTCATTGTAATTCATCTTTTTCCTCAAATGACACACCTATTGCACACATTTGTGAGAAGAATTGAAATTACTAGTCCCAAAAGTAATGAATGGATCAATTATACACTTTGCATGATAGGTTGTGGAATGTTATTTCAGTGTGTATGCTAAAGTGTTGAGACGTTTCTTTTGTACTTTAATTTACCCAAACTCAAAAACGCATTTGTGGAAAGAATAATAGCCCAAGAAGAGAGGTTGTATAAAGTATGGGCATTTTTAAACAGTTATGTGGTTACAGGCATACAAATGCATGTTTATTCAGCTGGCTCTAGATCTTATAAAATGCAATTGTCTTAATTATTCTTGACTAGATTACTCTGAGCTACTTATGTTTGTTTTCATTAACCATGTTCACAATAGTGAGTATTGGGGCCTTAGAAATCATGCTTGTCTACCACCAACTAGTCGTCCCTCATCACTGCAAAAAACGTCATTTTCCATTTCATGGTATAGCAAACAGGTTAACTAAGCACAGAAGCCAACAAGTTTAGTCAAAACTAATTTAATTTCAAGGACATGGGTACCTACTGTATAACACATTTGTCCACCTCCACCAAATTCTTCCTCTACTTCTCTCTTCGATGTTGTGATCTATTATTCCAAAACACAGGGGAGCTTACCTGCATTCTTCATTCATGCCAACTTCCTCATTAATTGTTGACTAATTATGCCTGTTAGTGTTTACAACTTGACATTTGTGTGCTGAGAGCCTTAGAATTGGCTGATTTGAGCCGGTATATTGAATGGCAATGTTTTAGAAGTGACAACACGTGGCAACTGTGCATAACTAAGAGTGTGAATAGTGCTAATGATTTTGTGCAAATCTATATTTCTAGTGTAGTTTTAGTGTATTAGTATTTGAAAACTCGAACATGCTACTGTAATTCATTCATCTTCTTTTCCAAAAGGACTGGACAGACACCCCTTTGGCTGACTTGATTTCTTCTGCACTGCACATAGATATCAACGGCACAGTATTAATAAGATGACAGGACGGCCATAATACAATATTCTGCCATGTTCCTCACAGCCTCCTTTCATTAAAAGAGATCGTACAGCATTGTGTTTACCAGATCAAGGGGGAAACACCAGCTATTAGGGCACAGGTTGTCCTAACTTTTTAATCAGTAGGAAATGGAATGTTAAATCTTTAGTTAAATAAATGATTTCATGGGTATAATGTCATTGTTTTTTGTTCAATTACATCACCTTTGTCTATAGATATTGTCTGAAAGAAGATCAAATATGTCAATTTCTTAAAACATATATATTTAATAGGGTGTTCTCATTTTTTACATGATGGTACATACTCATGTTATGTAATGACCTAAAGGCAAGAGAACCTTTTCTTTAAGGCAACAAAACTGCTCTCAGAATGTTTCTCACAGACAGAGGAGCAGGTGGAACCAAACCCAGGGTAGGGGTCACACTGAAGTATGAAGTTACTGTCTCATACTGTCTGCTTCAGTACCATGGCAGTGGTTGTTTTAATTAACCTAACAACAAATACCAAGATAAATAAAATGTATTTTGTACCCTTTTTGATAACGTTAATGGTTTCGTCCAAAACGAATGCCTGCAAACTTCAAATGTTGATGGAAACTCACTCTACACTAACACACTACTTAGCAATCCATCACACTGTCAGGCTGAATTTATCCATGCAAGGAGGCAGGGGTAGGCATTCCCCTACTAGATTTACCGTTGGGTCAATTTTGTTTGGCAGGCCGAAACGCAACTACATTAAGACATTGTAATACAACATTAATTATATAACACCTTTACTGTTTAGTCAATGCTCAGACGGTCTTATGCATAGTTCATTAGCCATCTGCAAAATTACTTACAGGAGCAATTAGTGTCAAAGGCCCTGCTCAAGTGCACAATGATAGATTGGAATATGAACCAGAAGCCCTGGCCAGACACTCTGACCGCTGGGCTACCTGCTGCCCCATCATATTTAGTTCTTATGGCCATTCCTTGATTATAGACAGCTAAAGTCATAACACTTACAGATGTAGTTTTGGACTCTTGCAATTAACGGTAATTTTGGCATATTCAGATGGGTGACAAATTAAAGGACAAACCAAGATAATGTTTCTCAGTAAGGTGTTGGGCCACCACGAGCAGCCAGAACAGCCTCAATGCGTCTTGGCATACTGTAGATCAGTGGTTTTCAAACCCTGGGTTTGAACAAAATTTGAATAAAATTTGAATACAATTTGAATAAAAGAAATTCTAATAATATTAATAATAATAGCTTTGATTAGAAGTACACAAAAAAAACATTCAAATTCATGCAAAAATAAATAATCCACATGTCACCTGACCGGCTGACCGACCTACTCGTGCCCTAGGCAACACAAAACAAAAAACCTTGTGCGCATTGTTGATATACAATTCGGTCCATTCAGCGTAAGCACATTTTTGCGCATGTGAAAAGGATGATTTTTTCGTATCGATTTTGCAACGTGAGTGAAGTTGCTACAAAGCCTATAATAAAGAATAGTTTACCATCAAATACATATCAAATGTTGAAACATTTTGATTCTAATGAGAGAGTTACGTGAGCATAATGGCCCTTACCTTTACTTTCGCTTTAGATTATTTCGTTTTTTAATTATTGTTCTGTTCTGAATATTACATTTAAAGAGTTTGTTTTGTAATATGTTTTGTGTATTTTTTAAGCATGCAGAAAACTATATTATTGGTTAAAATTCATGTATGTAAGCCTAGCTTGATCAAATTATTTCAGAATCGATTTTGCGTTGCAATCGCGTCAAGGATCAGCAAGTGCACGTGCATCATCAAAAGTGGTTAAAAAAAGTGCCTATGGGTTGCGTCCAAAAAAAAAAAGGGTCCCTCTTGAAAAAGTTTGAAAACCACTGCTGTAGATTCTACAAATCCTTGGAACTCAACTGGAGGGATGGACCGCCAATCTTCCAAAATATATTCCCTCATTTGGTGTTTTGATGATGGTGGAAGAGAGCGCAGTAGAAAAAAATCTCCCATAGGTCTTCAATTGGTTTAAGATATCATTAAACCATTCAGTGCCAATTAGAGTCAATTAGATCCTTTCCTCTTGCCATCTTGATCCAAAATAGCGGTCAGTTTGTCCTGCTCAGCATTTTCATAGAGCATAATAGGATGTTAATTGCTTGATTGTTTCATGCAGTACACCTGTGAATTTGTTGCATTTTTCCACTTATTTATTCAGCTTTATTCTTAATTTTTTCTCAAGTTTGTATTTCAAAAAGCAGCATAGGCCTTCAAGTTACAAGTCCTCTAGTGTTTGCAGTTATTTATTGCCAGTGTTATTACAACAGAAGAAGTCTCCTAGCATGTTGGTTTTCCTCATTATTTTTGAGGTCTAAATCCTTAGAGACACAGACTGTGTCCTAAATTTCATCCTATTATCTATATAGTGGACGGCATTTTACCAGGTCTCATTGTGATCCAAGTTGTGTACGCTTAGGAAAAGGCTGACATTTGGAATACATGGAGGGAATTACACTTGACCTCCTGTTCATCCTGCAATTTACCAAATGTAGACCATGAGTGTGTGTGGGTACAGGAGGGATCCAGTCATATGTGCTTAGGACTCTTTAAAAACGTGCTTAACTTCATAATTTATACAATCATCTACCTATACTGTATGTGACCTTTACTGAACTGCCTATGACACTTGTCTTAGGTTTGTTTGCTTCTGTGATTGTGTTTCAGTGTTGTGCCCCAATTTAGAATATGTTTAAAAATGCAAATATTCTTTAATTATTACACTCAGTTACAATGTATTTGTGTTTGAATAGGTGTTTGAATTACTTTTGGTAATTTTATCATTTGTATTAATCTAGGTTGAACTACAATTGTATAATGCATTGTCGGGGAATGTTTTGAGGGGAATTTGAAAGAGTGTTTGTGTGCTTGGCCCACTCAAGCAACTGTTGTGTCGAAATGCATTCATATTTCTTTACCCAACTCCACATTATGAAGATTCTCTAATAGCTCATTTCACATTACATATTATATAATATGTAAATTCAAAGCAAATTCTGAGTTTACACCTTCTATTCCTGGAATATAAAAGGTCTGAATCAACCAATTAAGGATGAATAAAATTCATAGCCGATCTGTAATCTCTGTACTCTGAAGCCATTTTTATATAGGGAACTTACTTAAAGAAATATTTTCTCTTTAGCTCTACTGAACTTTTTTTTTGGTTATATAGCATTTTGTAATAGCTCAGTTTCTGGAATGTATATTACAGTTTCCAGCTTAATCTTTACTACATTTAAACTTTACATTTGAGATTGTACAGGTATTTTATTAGTATTTCAATATTTAGCTATATCCATATATCATAGCACAAATGAGGTGACAAAAGTACTAATAACCCAAAGGTAGCTAATCTTTTGAACAGATTTGTAAAAAACTCTGACCACAGAAAGACACAGTTAGCTATAAAGCTCAAATAGCTCAATGTAACCCTAAAATAATGTGCGTCCATTACTAAGTTCCAAGAATTGACATTCCTTATTTGTTTGAAGCTTAGTAATGTTAGTAATAGTGTAAATAAAGACATTATTTTTGTAAAGCAGTAATACTGTTAACAACATAATTTATTCCCTCAGATCGTCTCGTGAAGATCTTTGGATTTGAAGAAAACATTCAAGCAATTCTGATAGAGCTACTTCTTTGCTGTCATAAGGACAAGGTTAAAGAGTCACTTAACAAAACAACAGTTCAGTGTATTGGCAAAAAACCTAGATCTATAAATATATATCCAAATACATTTTAAGTTATCCACATTTGGACAAATCTGGCCTATCCGTTCTGGTCAACAATTTTGACATTTTAATAAAGTAGCTCCACATTTTATTACATGCAGTGCACACACATCATTTATTTACATTTAAGCCTGGGGTTGTGTGTGTATGCTTTGTCATTCTAACTGTTGAATGGGAGGGTTTGGGTGCGAGATGATGCTAGATGTGTTGGCTGGAAGCATATGGGAGGCATTTAATTTTTAGTTTTTCCCTGAATCTTTCTTCCTTTTCTGTTCTGGGTCTGTTATTGAAAGAGCAATACAAATACGTTGATTCCACATGTGCATGATTATACCTCATTCGTGTTTGCTTCTTAATAAAACATAATGGAAACAGAGACACTTTCTGATTGTTCTTCCAGGCCCCAGCTCTGCAATCGCTGTATAAAGAATGTGGGGGAAGAGTCACTAACCCCCGGGGGGCTGATTAGCCACATAAACATTCATGCATACATGACACACACAATCATACGCTGCACGTATGCACACGTAACCAGCATTTTATATTAGATTAATTTTAATGTTCATTGTACTTGTATCTGAATTTGCTTGATGTTTAATGCGTTTAATGTAAACATTTCTGATTGTGTTTTGTTGTTTTTTTTATGTGAGAAGATCCACTAAGGTTTAATTCGTTGAAAATTCCTCTGAGATTTAGTTAAATTTGTTTTATGTAACCATATTGTATTCTGTTTAATGTTGAATGTGTTTAAGATAATTAGATTTGATGTTGTGTGATGTCTTTAATGTAACCTGATCTGATTGTGTTTAATGTAACAATATCTGCTTCTATACAGAGTTTTATTTATTTAAAGCAGAAACAGTAGTTGGAAAAAAAACTGTGCCTTCTCCCCCCCGTTTCTGTAAAAAGATGAAGGATCGGGATGGAGAAATGTCAGGACTATAAAATACAGAGACAGAGCTAGGAACGTACAAACTGCAAATCCATGATATCATAATTACAGTTCAAACCAGGGTTTGACAGTGTACAGTGCATGGTTACATTCATTTACAAATGCTAGGGTAAAACAAGATGACACACTCAATCTAAGATCAGAAATTGTAATATAAACTAATGTTTCCTGTATTATGTGAGGTAATACATATTGGCCCAGAGGCTATCCAGTGTGTTCCTATAAAAGTTAAATTACAGGGTTGTGTTTACATGTTGGTCATGTATCTCTAGTTGTGTTGTATTTGTTCCTATGGTTACTAATGTAAAAACTTGTTAGGATTAGGATTTGTTTTTAGCTGACAGTTTAAGCTTTATGTTTGCTCCTATGGAAGATCTCTTTGGGGCTGTGCTCCATCGTATAGACGTTATGTTGTTATAAAAGCTCATGTTGAGTTTGGATGTGCCATGTGCAGCTGTTGAGGACATACACAGTGTGAAGCTTAAAACACTAGAGTATTTAAACATTATAAAGTAACGTGTATTTTCCTTCAGATGGTATTTCAACTGGCTGAGTGCTCCGCATGATACAAATATGACCCGGATAGAAAAAAAACAGCATTTTCAGAATTTGAGCAATCCTGGCAGCTACAGTTCCATCATGCAAAAATTAGACATTGTATAGTGCCTACCTCAAACAGATGTTAGCCACTTTTCTAGCCACTAACAAGTCAACTTCAATCTTATCTCCCGGCTTGCGCTATTTTTCAATGGATGGCCTCATTTCAATGTTTAGTGGCTGATGACCACTGAGATGTGTTCTGTTTACTGTAACTTTTGCATATAGTGAAAAATATATACGGGCATTGCTAACGCAGTAATGGTCAGTGGCAATAATCCAAGGTGCACCTTATGTCCATTATTATTAACAGCTGTCTCACTAGAAACAGCTTGTGCGCAGACTTGAGAACTAAACAGGGAAACAGGTGGATCGTGGGAATAACATGCCAGATGGACACAAAACTTGAAATAATGTTACCACAGTTGAACATAAGGGGTTGGATTACATTACTTTAGTAACTAGTTATCGTCCACAAAAATGGTCTGTGCTTCTGTGTGAGATGGAGACAGCTGTATCCTCAAGACAGATCTTTCATTCAGTCGTGAGAGAGTGTGGGCGTCTCAAAGGCGCAGACACACACACACACTCTACACTCTGGCGGAAGAGAACTATGTTTTAATAAACACTGTGATAAATGAATGGGTTTAGGAGCTTTGTAAGGACCTAAGAGAAAGGTATGAAAGATCAAGCAGGAAAGCTCAAACGGATTCCTCTCATGTATACGGAAGTGCAGGATTCTAATCTACCTCTTGAAGTCAATTTAACATACAATGTGACCATGGTTGGGCAGTGCTCTGGTGTCTCTCTCCGTCTCTCTAAAGTATTTTCTATACAAAGGACTTTGTTGGCATGTGAAACAAGAAAAATCCAGAAAAATCTCAAATATGTTGAAAAAAGATGGTCATTATAAATAACAAGGGAAAGCATGACTTTCTCTTTCCAAATCTCACCAAAACATCATCATGCATCACTAGGTGCTTACAGAAAGCTCGACCTTGTATAAACTGCCCTGCGGGCTGCAACCTCACTGTTCCTCATTGTCCCTCGCTCCCAAAATCATTTAGTTGCTTGTGTGAGGGAGTGCTTATCTCATCAGGTGTTTGTGAGTGGGGAGCAAGGTGACAGACACAGAGTGCCTGTCACCTCTGTGCATTTGTGTATTTCTGCCAGGCCTGCATGGCACGTGCACAAACACACACCCACAGAGGGAGTGCTAATGAAACTTCAGAGAATCTGATCCACCCTGAATTATCCAAGCCACGACTGAGGTTGGCTATGGATACCTTTGAGTGCTAGGACAAGACTGGGAGAATAATTAGCCACACATAAGGCGTATGGCTGTGCTTGGAAACAATACAAACATCAAGTCAGTCACAACTATGGAGGTCAGGCACTTCAGTGAGAGAGTGCATTCAGGGAGCTGTCTACTGTAGGGCGTATTGACCTGCAAAGGCACTGGGGCTGAGCTGTTATAAAGTATGCATGAACACTGATTCAGATTTATGTGGGGCCACGGAGGCTCAGGTCAGCTTCGAGACAGATATGATGCATCTGTAGCCGCAATGCCTTGGTGAACCTTAACAGGGTTTGGCACTGATACTTTATCAGGAAGATACATAGTAGAGCTGCACACATGGGTTGCTTTCTGCCTTAAAAAAAAAAGGTAGAACAGTTATTCAGTTGCACCCAACGTATGTTTGACCACTGTCCTTTCATTTCATTAAACACTTTAACCTATCTTTGTATGGTGAAGTAGGTAAAGTAGGTCTTATTAAGGACTTACCATCAACTGGCGAACACAGCAAAAATTACTATTACCTTTTACTTTGTACTTCTTAAACCTCCTCCAACATCTTCAAAAGGTGGCTACTGCAAAGAGTCAAAAATGTAGATTCAATATTATTTGATTCACACCATATCAGATCAACCCTATCTGAAACTGTTTATCCGAACCACCAACAGCTTGCGTGATAGACGTCTCACAGGACAGCAGCTTCATGCATAGCTTAACACAGGTTGTAGTTAGCAAGCCTCACTTACCATTGTAAAGAGAAGACTTTGAGCTGTTGTTTTAAATGGTTGAGTGGCATTAAGAAAGCCATTGCTAAGATGTTACAATATGTCTTATCTGGGCCATGAAGTACCAGCAATGGACTTCTGAATACTGGAAGGTCTTGTGGAACGATTATTCACAATGTGAATTATTTGGTTCATCACACAGGTGCAACACATCTGTGGAAACTTGTGCGGAACAGTGGGAAGAATGTTCTGAGAAATATTTGATTTCCATTGTAGAAAGAATTCCACAAATGTTTGGCTGTTATGTCTGCAAAAAAGTGTCTACTGTGAAGAGTAAAAAATTTAGATACAGGTTATTTGAATCCCACCATATCAGACCAACCATATCTGAAATCGTTTATCAGACCCACCGTATCAGACAGACCCTATCTGAGGTCATTTATCAGATCCACCTTATCTGACCAACTTAATCTTATAAAGTTTGTCAGACCAAGTATATACAGCAAAATTATTCAACCCCATTGCAAATCTTTATTGTCAAAATGTTCAGACTGTCAGCTGTTTGCAATGAACAAATAAAACAAAAGCAATTGTTCCTATCAATCAGCAAGATTTCTGGCTCCCAGGTGTCTTTTATACAGGTAACGAGCTGAGAATAGGAGCATTCTCTTAAAGGGAGTGCTCCTAATCTAATTTTTTTACCTTTATAAAATAAGTAATTATATGGACTGCTGTCCAAGTAAAATAAGTATATATGACTGAGATATGTCGCTCGTCTGACTGGCTGTATATATTCATGATGTCATCTGTGCATGGATAATGAACCCAGATGTCAACATGTCACACCAGAGTTAAATGATGTCTGTTTAGGAGGACAAGCACTCGTACAGTACCTTTTTATGTCAGGTTATGTAATGTGCTTCTTTCAATGAATATAGATAGGTATTATAATTGGACCTTCTTATTCACTCACGTAAGAGTAGTCTTGAATGAGGTTTGTGTTGTGCAAGTAAAAAAAAAGAGAAACTGTATCTGTAGCTTAACTTGATGTACATTTACACCTACTAAATTAGTCAGCATTAGGGCCTGCTTTTTGCAGTAAACCTCTTATTTTTATTTAATCTAGGCCTATAACATTACAGTACAGTATTCATAAGTGGTGCCTGTCTGTGCCAGTTTATGTGGTGATGCTGAACCCGACCCTCCCTTAGCTGATTAGAATACATTTCCTTTCCTAATGCTAATAACACATTTCAAACACTGCAGCAGAAACAGCTAAGGGATGTGACGCATTCTTCTCTTAACATAAATGGTGATGCATTCAGTACAAGACAACAGTGTTCTTGGAGGGACACGGGATTCTGTTTCAACTAAGCCACACACCTGACCAACTGAGTTGTTTGGCCATTGTTCAGTCGGCGATGTTCGTCACAATACAAAACATAAGAAGTCTCTGTGACACTCGAGGACCAGGGTTGACTACACCAGACCTAGTGCATCGTATTCGTCAAACAATCATCCTCACAGCGATCCCAGAACAAGCACATCGTTTTAACTTTACTGTTATATTCTAGAACCTTTTTTGAGCAAGGGAACCAAAGTTTAAATTGTTAATGAAAAGCAATTTTTTTGCATTATAACATGCCCGTTATTTTATTAATGGTTTATAAATACTCTGAGATCATATCACTTCATGTGAAAATGTTTTATTTCCTTTCAATTTTAGATCTCCTTTCAAACAATATCTATAGATAAAGGTGATGTAATTGAACCAAAAACAATAACATTTTAACCTGATAGAATGTATTTAACCACAAATTTACAAACATGCCATTTCCTACTGAGGAAAAAGTTAGGACACCCTATGCCCTAATAGCTGGTAACCTCGATATGACGTTTTATATAACCGTCTACTTGTCTCTGACATTGACTAGGAGAACGTTTTTCCCACTCCAGGGTTACTTGCATGCACAGCCGTTTCAATTGACCCCACAGCATCTCAATAGAATTAAGATCCGGGCTTTGACTTGCATGAGCCACACCGCAAAACCACCCATATTCCTGTGTTCCACTGTGTAAATATTTTTACACAGTGTCTACTCTATATTTTATTAGATTGCTGCAATCGTCCCAACATTTGTTTTTGACAAAAAATTATACATTTTAGTAATATTAGTCCTTATTTTATTTGGCTAGTAGATGGTTGACTTACAGCTGGGTGAGCTTTAGAATTCACAGGCCAATATTGGATCAATGTTAGCTTTGCTGTGATAAAGCCATGGGGGCTTTGAATTCTCTGAGGGCTCTGTGGCTTTGTTGTTTATCTTGCCACTCCAATGCTTATTTATGAGGTATTCTGATTGTATTGTGGATCTCACTGTTGCGCAAACTTGACAAGTTGCTGTGGGACTCGTTTGTCACACTATTGACGAGCTGTTTCATTAGAAAACAAAGTTACGTCAAAGTTATGTCATGGATCAGTAGTGGCTAAGTTGTTCTCTCTGCTCGCAAAGAAACATATTATTTTACTTATGGTTGACCAACATGTAACAGCTGTGCAAATTATATGTTTTTATATTTTTTTTTATAAAAAGGGCACACAGACAGTGCAGATGCAGATATGAGATAAACCGTCACTTTAGTGCAATATATAATAATCAAACAAAGATGAACATACATATATACTCAGAAACATTAAACATAAATTGAATAATATTACATTTTTTATTTAGTATTCAAGTTTTTATAAGCCCTTCGGTAATTGGCACAAATCAGCGCCTAAAATAATGGACTTTTATTTATTTTATGTAATTATATAATGCATTTAATGTTCGAAAAATATCTAAACATCCTTTAAAACATTTTTTATAATCCATTCAGAACCCATCAGACCTAAAACAAAAGAATGGCTTGTTCATGATCAACGGCTTAATTAGGTAACTTAATTTAATGGGTGATAACACAGTATTTTAAACTAAAGCCCCTATCAATTATCAGAAACATTTGCCCTGGCATTAACACTTGTGGTGCAGATTGTCTGACCCAGTGCACGAACCTTCTGACCCGTATGACCATCAGACACTCATGACCATCAGTGACTCATGATTGAATTACATGTTTGTGTGCTGGTGGGTGTGAGAATTGTGAGTGAGCCCACTCCCTTGGCTGAGAAGCAACCCCACACATGAATGGTCTCAGGATGCTTTACTTTTAGCATGACACAGGACTGATGGTTGTGCTCACTTTTTCTTCTCCAGACAAGCATTTTTCTGGATGCCCCAAGCAATCGAAAAGTGGATTTAACAGAGAAAATTACTTTACCCCACTCCTTGACGTTCTTGATGATTTGATAAATGGTAGATTTTGGTTAAATCTTACTAGCAGCAATACCCTTGCCTGTAAAACCCTTCTAGTGCAAAGCAATGATGACTGCATGTGTGTCCTTGCAGGTAGCCATGGTTGACAGAGGAAGAACAATTTCAAGCCCCACCCTCCTTTTAAAGCTTCCAGTCTGTTATTCTAACTCAATCAGCATGACAGAGTGATCTCCAGCCTTGTCCTCGTTAACATTCTCACCTGTGTTAACGAGTGAATAACTCAGCTGGTCTTTTTGTGGCAGGTCTGTGGCAGTGGAAATGTTTTTTGACTTTGCAATTAATTTCAATTTATCTGATCACTCATGATCAGTTCATGATATTATGGAGTATGTGCAAATTCCCATGAAATGAGAAAACGGGCAGCAGACTTTGTGAACATTTATATTTGTGTAATTCTCAAAACCTTTGGCCACGGCTGTATATACTGCCCTCCTGACAACTTCTGTTTCAATAGTGTACCACCCCTTTTAAACAATGTTTTTCAAAAGAAGTTTGGCAGGCCTAGTGGAGCATGGTCTGATGTTAGATGCTAGGATTAGCGGAACATTTGCATTTTGCAAGTGTGCAATGTTTCCCACCTGCGGAAGTCCACACATGTTATTCCCTATCCATTATGGTAATCAAAATCAATTTTCAGTCCAAAAATGTTTTAGAAATATTTATAGGTCCTTAATTAGTCATTCTATCGTTTTAGTTTCATATGTTTAAGTGTTTTTTTTTAAATCTTTTTTTATTACCTTTACTAGAATGTGTGTGCTTTTGTCTGTCTGTGTGAATGTGTAACACAGCTGGAACTGCAGCGAGACAAAGTGACGATGTATTAGGCAGTTTCTTCATCACAGTGTATTGCCTTGAGCTGTATCTGTAAATGTTAAAGCAATAGCACTGCTGAGCTGTACGTCTGTGTATTGCTTGCCGCCAAAGTGTTGACAGGAGAGATCTTTGTCCTTGATGATTGTAACACTCTATTCACTGCAGTGTAGTACTTTTAACTAGAGCCCGATGAGATGCTGTCCAAAGAAGTACACTTTAGAATAGGGTGCCATTATAGATATGAGAATCCTGATTTTGTGTTGTAAATTTGTTGGAATCATACTACGTGAATGTTCCTATTATATAGAAGATGCCACAAAGCACTCAAACTGTTGGCAGGCAAATGTGTTATTAATTTTGCTATGGTGGAGACCATCTTTGGCATATTACATTATTGTATTAACACAGCATGTGACACTGCTATAAGTAGAGTTGACAATTCCAGAATCAACAAGAATAAGTAAAAAAAAATCTCCAACCAGAACAGAAAGGAAAGTCTGGAAAGTATAAGTTAAAATGTGATTTAAATTGTATTATTTGTTATTATAAAATATCTGACACATGCTTTCTCAGAAGTTATGTTATATCAAATGTTTCTATATCCTATCTCAGGGTAACAATCGCCTTGAACATATAAATAGTGAAAGACAGTAAATGAACTAACTTATGGACATGTAAATATTTGTTCTTCTTTCAAACAATATCTATAGATAAAGGTGATGTAAAAGAACCAAACATTTTAATTATGATATCATAAATTATATAATTTATTGAAAATAACCTTAATAAGATGTTTCCTATAACTGTCTATCAGTCTCTGACATCGACTGGGAGAATGTTTTTCCCACTCTTTATTGTCCTTGAACAGTACAAGTACAGTGCAACAAAATGCAGTATATATCCAACCCAGGGTGCAAAAAAGAGCAGTGCAAAATGTTGTGCAGGGCACTGTGTCAATGTACAGAATGCTCCAATGTATGGCAGTAAAGTGGCAAATGAGGTGTCTAAGTGTAAATATGCAATAGGAAGTACAAACAGAATACATTGTGCAAATGGCAAATAATAAATAAGGTTGCATGTGTAGAGCAAGAGGTAGTGGAGGAGGTAAAACTAGCGTTGGGACACAGAGTTTAGCAGTGTAACAGCAGATGGGACGAAACTGTTCCTAAGCCTGCTGGTGCGGGAATGAAGAGACCTGTACCACTTTCATGATGGCAGGGGGGCAAACTGTTCATGGCTTGGGTGTGGGAGGTCCCTGATGATGCCACGCACTCTCTGCAGACAGCGCTTGTGCTGGACGTCTTTGATGGCAAGCAGCTGGACACCAATGATGCGCTGGGCGGTTTTCACCACCCGCTGCAGAGCACCCGTTGTACCAAACTGTGGCACAGTTAGTCAGGATGTTCTCAACCGTGCAGAGGTAAAAGTTGACCAGGATGTTGGTAGAAAGGTGGGCCTTTAAATTTTTTAAAAAGTGCAGGCGCTGTTGTGCATTTTTCACCAGGGTTGAGGTGTTGAAGGAACAGGAGAGGTCCTCGGAGATGTGGACACCCAGGAATTTGAAGCTGGCCACACATTCCACTGTTGCCCCATCAATGAGAACTGGGGCATGGATGCAGCCTTTAGACTTCCTGTACAATCAGTTATTTGGTCTTCTTGGTGTTGAGGGCCAGGTAGTTATCTACGCACCAAGCCGCTATGTAATTGACCTCCTCTGTAGGCTGACTAATTGCTGTCACTGACCAGACCGACCACCAAACTTGACGATAGTGTTGGAGCTGTCTACAGGGACACAGTCATGGGTGAAGAGAGTGTACAAGAGTGGGCTAAGCACACAGCCCCGTTGGACACCAGTGGTCAGGGTCATTGTGGAGAAGGTGAGGTTGTCTAACCTGACAGACTGGGGTGTGTTGGTAAGAAA
This sequence comes from Novumbra hubbsi, assembly GCA_016801125.1. Classification (NCBI taxonomy): domain Eukaryota; kingdom Metazoa; phylum Chordata; class Actinopteri; order Esociformes; family Umbridae; genus Novumbra; species Novumbra hubbsi. Next base: position 85,210 of record JACXGK010000544.1, read on the forward strand.
GTCCAGAGTCTTGTTGCAAAGAGAGGTATTAGTCCAAGGGCTGTTAAATAGTTAATATTTCATTGAGGGCCAGCTTACTACTGTCAGACCAGGCTGGATGTCGTCCAGAAAGATGGGTGGCTTACGTTTTATCAGAATGCCAACTTTAATGGTTGTCCTTAGGCAATGGAGAACACTTGGAGTGGTCAGAGAATGTTACAGCCTTTTGGTCAGACATACCTAGTTAGATGAGCTGGACTGGTAATACTAAATTGGAATAGGTTCTCCGCAAAATGATGCAGGCACAGATTGTGCTTTTTCCACTGGCCACACTAGTTATTTTACCTACTTAGTTACATCGTAGTACTGCGTAGTGACATATGGATAGTGAGAAATGTTCCAAGTACTTTCTTTCTCACTCATTGAAATTAACACCCCTTTCTTGTCTATTCCTTTTCATTGGCAGTTAGCGATTAGACCACATACAGTATCTAGCTAATTATCTATACAGCTTTGCTATTGAGTGGGACGTTTCAATCCATAGTGAGAATGTAGTGTCACTGATATTCCCTGCTTTACGGAAACTTTTAAAACACAACCATTTAAAATAAATAAATAGCTGTCTCTTGTATAGATATTAACATCTGGATGAAAATATTGTCAGAAATGCACTAGCTGTAATTAAATGTAACTAAAATATCAATATATACATCTCTGTGACACTGTGACACTTTATATATTTTTAGGATTGTCTTTGGTTGGAACATGCTGGGAATGTCCAACTTTAACATGTTCTTATCCACCGCAAGTATTTTGCCAATTGTCTCTATTTGTCCCTTTGTCGTTAAGCTTTACCAACCGAACACAATTGTGGTTTGCCAGAGAAATTATGGGAATCTGTTTTTAATGTGTTTGTGTTGTATTAACAAATAGCATTTCCTTTTTGTTTATTTGCAAGATTTTCTATTGAAAAGTTTGTCAGAGAAGTGTTGGGAATCTGTTTCTAATGTGTCTGTGTTATATTATCAAAGTAGTTGTTTCAATGTGTTTTTAATTTTATTATCACTCTTTATCAGTATTTATCAACCATGTCAATCTAAGTTGCAACTTGGCATGAGTATTTCATCATCCTGACCATTATGAACATGTTCAAGGAAATCCTTGTCATCTGAAAGATCACAGCTACTACAAACTAATAAATTCTTTGCATATTGAGCTACAATATATATTCTGAATTGTACATATTATTAAGATACACCTAGTATCTTTTGACACACTTGTTTGTCGCCAAGTTCTGTGATTCTTTTGGTTGTGAATGGACAGTTCTGGATCTCTCAGGGCAACCAAACAGAATAAATCCCTTGTTCTCCTTAAGCTAATTAACCAAAGGATGTTTATTTGAAGCCTAGAGAGTTCAGCCCAGACTCTTTGACATAAGCCATGAAATAAAGGGAATTAAATGATTCTTCTATTCCATACATGGATAGCTTTCAAAAAAGCAACAACTCTGAAGGCTGCTTTGGCACTCGTGGAACCAATTAGAGTTGTCTTTGCTCAAGGGACAATTTTTTCCCTATGTTCCCTGAAATCAGCAACCGACCCATCGCTCTGATGGTAAGGATACCTGCTGCCCAAAGTGGTGTGGATGATTTTCGGAAGGACAGAAGTCTGAGAGGGAAAAGAGAGGGAACCTGTTCAAGGGATGATATGAATTTGAAGTTTTGAAAATCTGGTCATTTCAGCTCTGACCCTCCTTCGGCAGATCAGTTTGGAGAACAGTGATTCAAACGTTTTGACAGACACAGGCACACGCAGACGTGACTCAAAAGGTAAGCTAGCTGCTCCGGGGGTTCTCCCCCTGCCAGAGCCAGTAGGTCTTAGATGGATCGGCATACTGAGTCATACACATACAAAAGTTCATAATTGTGGTTTCCGAGGTCAGGCAAGTACTCAACTTTGGGATCAAAACACAAGCGTGGGCTTGGGTTTTTTGGCCAGGATTTTTGTCTTTGTGAAAGCTCTGTGTGCGGAAGACGCTATGCACTATGGCAGAGATTAATGTTGAATGTTACATTTAAGTCATCGAGCAGATTCTCTTAGGACAGGCATACATTCTCCAATTTCTTTGTTTCATTTGGTAAAAGAAGTTTGACTCTGCCTGGGCATTTAACCCACAAATCTGGCATTACAAAACCATGCTCTAACAACAGAGCTACACAGGACCCATTGGGTTGTGTGACAATCACTTTATTTTGCCACCCGTAGACTTAGCCTGTGAGCCAAATGGAACACATCACACAAGAGCCGGACAGGAGGATGCCCGCTTGCGTTAGGCCTAGGGTACTGGCTTTAAGTCCGGTATGGCCACTAAAGCGCGTGTTCAGGAGTGAGCTGCGCAACATAAGGTGAGCTACGGAGCAACGTGTTTGTCTTGCTGATCCCCTGTAGGCATGACCTCGAGTGGGGCACGGGTCTAACCAATACACAGCCCTGAGCAAGGGCTGTCCAGCTGAATGCACCTTCCTTTCATATATGTCTGGTTTGAGGCTACGCTTCTGTTGATGCTGCCCACTCACATGCTAAGAGCGAACGCGGCCTGACACACAAACCCATGTTTACATTCATCCCCATTGGGTCAGTTCCCATCAGCATGATTAGATGCTAATTGAGAGGACAGAGGCCTGGTTCTCTCATTAACTTGAGTGCACACACACATGCTGGCAAACACAATTTAAAAAAGAAATGCCTTAGAAATACAAAGTAATAACAAACTCTAACAAACCAGTAGGGCAGAACTCGATGCCCCTTGGCACTGACTCACCTAACACATAGTGATCCGGAATATTATCATCCATTCAATTAATTAAAAAAACATGATAATCAGAAAATGAAGAATCTCTAAACATTATGACTCATTAGGGGGTAAGGTTAAAAATCACAAACATTTCTAACTCTGCTGCTTGAAATAATATGCAGAAAGATCTTCAGGATTTCTTGGACTGCCGTTCGAAAAGGAAATAATAATCTTCTTAAAAGAAAACAGAGACAGTAGACCTGTTATGACTTGACTTGTCAGAGCTCCCATATATCTCAATTGATAGAGCATGGCACATGCCTCTCCCTAGGTGTTGTGGGTTTGTTTCCCCAAAAGTATGCAAAAAACACTAGTACATGTTGTTTTGGATAAAAGTGTCTGCTAAATAATGAATATACCCTTCTCAACAATACTAAAGGAACACATAATATCACAGTATGTCACAAAGTAAATTTTCAGGGATATCAAAGTGTCCAGTTAGGAAGCATATGCGATTGTGAATCAAAGTCACCTGTTTTGGAGCAAATAAAAGTGACAACAAGTGCACTGTAGAGGCAACAGCAAGACAACCTCCAAAAAGGGAATGGTTTTGCAGGTGGTGGCCATAGACAATTGCTCTCTCCTTATACTTCCTGGCTGATTCTTCTTTAGTTTTGCATTTTGTAAGTTTCCTTGTCACTACTGGTAGCATGAGGTGGTACATGCAGCCCATTCAGGTTGCATGGGTAATCCAGCTCCACCAGGATGGCACATCCATACATTTCGTGGCAAGAAGGTTTGCTGTGTCTCCCAGTACAGTCTCAAGAGCATGGAGGAGATCCCAGGAGACGTTACACGATGAGAGATGGACCGGGCTATAGAAGGGCATAAACACAGCAGCAGGGTCGGGCCATTTTGCAAGGAGGAACAGGAGGATCACTGCTAGAGCCCAACAAAATGATCTCCAGTGAGCTACTGGTGTGCATGTTTCTGAACACACTGTCAGAAACAGACTCCATGCGGGAGCCATAAAAAACAAACATTTCAACCAAGCACATAGCCCAACACCTCTAAACCACAAAATGAAATTGTAAGACAACATAGTGTGACAACAGACCTGACATCAGACAATCTTAAGCAATGTGACAGGGCGCAAACATGTTTAGACAATAGACAAAGACAACATAGCTAAACTACAGTGCACAGGCACATCATATAAAATCGCTTGTCAAAGTGCCAATTGTCAAAGTGCCAGTGTGAGCTATTTTAAATTGCTTTCCAATTCAAATTATTTCCCTGTTTTTGTGTATGCATGGAGCCAGGTTGTAGCCTTGTGCATCCATCCTGATCTTGCTAGCTCACATTCTGTTCTACTCCCCACTCCATCAGTCTGGAAAACCATGTGCTCGAACAGTTTCGCATGGCTGTTGACAATGGCCGCTGAGGAAAGTTATTCTGCATGCTAATGTATCAATCTGAACCAATCCAAACAACAACACACATGACATTTTATACACATGACATTATGCAAACATTAATGTTTGCAGCAGTTATGTTATTTATCTTAGCTAGTTAGAATGTCTGTTATCGATGACTATTGTTGTCTGTGTAAATTCAATGTGCTGCGTACAAGGAAAAATCTTACATAGCAAGAAATATATTTGGGAAATCAAGTTAAGCTAACCACAAAAAACATTTATCAAATGATTTTTAGAACTGGGGCTACTGTTAACAGAAGTTCCATGCTGTTCGTGTAGAATTGAGGAGCATTTAGCTTCTTTTGGTTGTGATGAATCCCACTGATTATCAAAGAACGCTGCAGCCAACACTTGATGTCCAGATTGATGTTTGGAGTGAAACAGAATATGATCTTGCAACGTTTATTTTTTCCTGTCATTTGAATCAAAAAGTGACACTTTCATATATTTTAGAGCCATTGCACATAAAGTGAAACATTTTAAGCCTTTTTGTTTCAATCTTGATGAGTACGGCATAAAAAAAATCCAGCATCTCAAACTATCACAATAAAACATGTACAGTACATAAATGTTGACCTGAGAAGAGCGCTAATAAGCTAATGAATTCTCTCATCCTTTAATTTCTCAATCGGGTTCTGTACACAACTACAATTATGGAGGAGACTGCTGACTTGACAGCTGTCCAGAAGACACTCATTGACACCCTCCAAGAGGAGGGTAAGACACAGAAGATCATTACTGAAAGGACTGGCTGTTTGCAGACTGCTGTATTAAAGCATATTCATAGAAAGTTGACTGGAAGGGAAAAGTGTTAGGAAAAGATGCACAAGCCACAGGAATGAGAGGATTGTCAAGCAAAGCCGATTCAAGAATTTGGGGGAGCTTCACAAGGAGTGTCGCATTCCTAGTTTTATGTAACAACCGTGTCAACTCCAGGACAGAGGACTCAAATGCATGAATCAGAGACAGGAGCAAAGAAAACATATGTAATTTATTCACAGTCAAAGGTTTGGTACAAACTGGTCGGTCCAGATATTTATAGGCAAACAAATCCAAGGAAAATGGCTAAGGAGATGTCCAGAGAAACAGAGCAAGGGTCGAAATCAGAATAGATCTTCAAATAGAAATATAAACACATTACATAAATTGCCTTCAATCTACACGCAATACACAATCCAATCTAGATAAAAGACCAGGTATACCCTATTGTTGTTTAGACACATTTTGTCGGTGGTAGATATTACTAAAGCACATTCGCTATGGGTAGGCAAATACTAATGTATCCGCCAAAACAATACAATTAAAGATGATTAAAGAAGTGCTTTGTTCACTAGTCTCACTGATCTGGTAATGCATGAAAATAAGTAAGAGACACAGAAACACAGAGAGAGACACAGAGCTCAAAAACAGAGAAAGAGAGGGATGGAGAAACAGTGACAGAGAGATAAGCGTGAGAGACTGCTGAGATAAAGTGACACTGGTATGTAGGTTTGTGTCCTAACAATCATAATTAGCCTTATCAAGAATGTGCAGTGGAAGTGTGTTGTCTATGAAGTACCATGTTTATTATTGATGTGATACTGTGAACACGTCTCTGTATCTTATTTTTTTTTATTATTTTCTCTATACATTTCTACTATTGGGTCTCAGTCTGTCACTCTCCCATTCTGCTGAGCTAAGGTTGCTGCGGTGCGGGAAACAGGGCAACTTAGATGTCACTGTATCTGTGTGTATGTGATTGATGATCAAATACGTTGATCGCTATCTCTATTTCCTGAAGGTATTATCTAGAATCTGTAATGGTAACAGCACAGCACTCTCTTGTATTTGTGTAAATCACAACCTATGTAACTCATGAGGTAGCTGAGGTGGTTTGTGTCACTGAGGGATGAAACATGTTCAGTGCAACCTAAAAAAGAAAAAAAGAAAACACGTTTTGAAGTAACTTACAACCGTGCAGGGGGACTTTGTACGTACTGGTGGCCAGGAAGCAAATAACACTGGCTGACCGAAGCAGCACCCTAAACCTCACATAGTGCCCTGCTAAAAATAGTTCACTCCATTGGGAACACATTGCCATTTGTGAATATAGATTCACAGAGCCAGGCTGGGCGGTCGGCCTGATGGCAAATTATTAAACAGAGAGACATTACAGGTCCATCTCTGAATGAGCGAGTGATTAATCAGACAGGCATGAGGAGTCAAGCTCATAGAGAGACTGGGAGCGAGAGAGGTTTACTGACCCAGATCGCCTGAGCTCAGGTCTTTTGGGTGTTGTCAGGTCTGGGGAGGGAGGATGTATACTTGTGTCTTACATGGCTGCCTTTAAACGAAAGAGTGTTACTACTTAAATTACTTGGGTGTATTTTGGCTGCCTAGTGAAGTGTGTATCCGAAGGAACTATTTTGTAGTGTCCTGCTAGGCAGACCTATTCCATTTCGATGTTAGGTTTCAGCTGGGGAGGGATAGCTTCGCGTTCGCTGGTTGAATGTAAAATGGTGGAAGGATATCAGCGTGTTAGGCCAAGAGTGAAATGACGGGAACTATTCGATGAGGCATATAAACCTGGTTCTACAGACCTCTGAGCCTTCTATGGTTAAAGGCTGTATGTGTGTGTAAATACATTTGTGTCTGTCTGTGTTTACATATGCTGAGAGCCTCAGTGAGGCAATTGGCTACATCATTGGTCTCCAATCTGTCAATCCTGAGCCAATAGTCAGCCAGACAGTTCCAAAGTCCGGATAACTTATATGCATCCACCGCAGACGTTCATAACAAACAAACCTTACAATCATCAGACACTGTAGGCTCCCCGCTCATTTGTAGTCAGTGCAACATAGACGAGATTAGTATTGGTTCCAGGTTCCAGGTCATGAGTCACTAGCTCATCCACCTCCCCATGGTACATGGGCCCATCACCTTCGGTAACGATGCAGTCGTAGGTTTACAGCAAGCAGAGGAGCGGTGAGAACGCATATCATCGCGTTGCGTTCGGGGGGAATATGGCCTCCGGAATCAGTATGCCCATCTTTGCGCACTGCGTCTTGCTTATGAGGAAGTCAGCGACATACGATGTATATACGATATAAGCTGCAGTGGAGTCCCATCCAAACAGCTCAGCAATGTTCTCAAACGTTTTATTGACGACGAGGTTCAACCTTTCTAAATGTTTTTTAGTTTTTTACAGGGGGGGGGTTCTGGAACAATGAATGGAGGTTTGAAACATGCAAATAAGTATTTATATGTATAAATACCCCTGGGCAGGTCCCTGTGTTTAACAACAACCCTTTTATAAGGAGAAATTGGGGAGGATGTAATTTGACATAAGACCAATTTGTATAGACACATTCATGTTGTGGTTCTGTCAAGCTGTGTCCATTTGTGCTGTTGAATATTCAATTATTTTCAACTATTCTTGAGCCATGCAAGCAATAATTGGTTCTAAACACATATTTTTCTTCTATTATGCTGCCTCCAGAGTGATACATATCCCTCTGTGCACATGCAGAATGTTATGGTCAGAGCACGTCTCTGGGGAATCTGAGCCAGAGAGACGCATATAAATCCTCACTGCCTCCTCTGCTGCTTGCCAACCTCACGCGCCCTGATGTGACCAATGGGTGTAATCAAACCAAAACTGGCCAACCTCATGCGCCCTGATGTGACCAATGGGTGTAATCAAACCAAAACTGGCCAACCTCATGCGCCCTGATGTGACCAATGGGTGTAATCAAACCAAAACTGGCCAACCTCAAAAAGCACTATAATCACTCAGCACTTCTGAGAGATTTGTTTAGAACCTAGTGCAAATCACAGTCACTCCCACTGCTCTTACTAAAAGGAACCATTGCGTTAGTGTTGAAACCATGTCAACTGGAATGGGATTATCTCCTGTCCATTTAACCCTTGTTGCTGTGATGGGGATTCAAGAGGGATTCACGGTCTTGATATTATTTTGTGTAATATCGCGTAACATGCGAGATTTTGACGAATTGTGTCCTGGAATCAGCTGGACTCTTTGTTCTCAATCTTTTCAAATGCTGGCTTTGTCTCCTGCAGTTGACAAATGGTGTGTATGGACACATTTACACTGCACAGTTATGAGAATAGAAAGGCACATTGTATCGGTACCGTGTGATGATATTGTAACTTAAAGTAATTGATTTTGTCAAGTAATTGACATTATTTGTCAACTGCAGGAGACAAACCCATCATCAGTGTTCAGGGGATAGACAGAGGCGATCTCATGAGGTTGGACAAGGTACAAACAGGTGCTCTAAGATGTTTATGTGAAGGGCTGGTGTTTAGGCTTCACCTCATGCTTTGAAAACATATTTACAAATGTTCATCTAGTGGACTTTGATCCAGGGTTTAATCTATGAATTTCAGATGATTAATTGAACCTCTGTTTCATACCAAACCGAGCGGATTTGCAGGGCTCAAACACAAACTCAGGATTGTGTCTTTGACGTTTGAAGTGTCTGTGACCAGGGGCCACAGAGATCACAGTAATAGAATAGACCCAATTACCCTTATGAGACAGACTCACCCCAAAGTACATTACAGGCCCAGACACACACACACACACACACACCTACACAGCTCCCAACCCATTACTTCAGCCCAGATTCTAGCCCGACAGATCAACCTAATTGCCAGGGTGAGGATGTGAATGAGTGGGATTCACATAATAGGCAGCTGGCCAACACACTGTATAAGACTAATACTGCGTAATAAGGCAATGCTTGACAAAACAGAGAATATGGTTCTAGGGAATTTAACTAAATAAATATATACATTTTAAATATAAATTTAACACAGGTCACATGGAAAAATACATTTTAAAAAAGGAGCCTCTCTAATGACTCTAGTAAACTCAACATTAATCACAACAGCTACTCTATTTAAAAAAAGAGTTATTCCAGGAATAAAAATATAAAACACAACAGCCACTCTAGTCAAAACCGTGATTCTGTGAAGATCAACATAAAACACAGCAGCCACTCTAGTGACTCTATAGTAAACACATTAAACACAACAGCCATTTTATTCAAAACAGACCTTCCAGGAATAAAAACATAAAACACAGCAGCCACTCTAGTAAAAACAGTCATTCTGTGAACATAAACATAAAACACAGCAGCCACTCTACAGGGGGAGTTCAATGGTGCTTAGCGGAAACAACAGACGCTTAGTGGAGATGGCGAAATGCGTGTCCCTAAAAGAGGATGCTCATTTTGTTGTTAATTACTGAGATTGACAAACACAGCACAGATAAAAGAGGGGTGGGGAGAGATAGAGAGCAAATGATACGGGAGGGGTGTGATCATTTAGAGAGTCACGGGGGAGAGAATAAAAAATAGGGAGAGGGGGAGTGAGGGAATTGTGAGAGGACAAGAGCAAGAGAGTAGTGTAGAGAATGAAAATACAAAAACAGGAGAAAGTGGATGAATCATCACTGATTCTGTTCTACCACTGCTTTCATGTGTTGAATGTGAAGGGTTTCAGAATGATGATGTCTGAGTGTTCTCCTCTTGGGGCATTCAAAGCGGACCTTGGATGCTCTGGTCAAGGAGCAGGGTTGTATTTGAGTGTTTGGACAAAAGTTAAGCACTTAGGTGAAATGGCGACAATTGGCTACTTTGCTAGCTTCTTTCAGAAACAGACATTTCAGTTCTACATTTACTTTACTGACATTTTATGACACCCCATGTTCAATGGGTGATAGGCTTTAATCCAATTATACATTTTTCCACAATCTGACTCGCTTGAGCGAGTGTGCTATGAAATCTATGGAGGGCCAAAGTGAATTTTAGAACACACCCACAGACTGACACACCCAAAGTCAGACACACCCACAGTCAAATTTTAAGTGCTTCATAGTGTGGAAGTTTGAAATAAGCGCGAGATTCGAGACGAAGGAGACGATATTGTGTCATCTAAACCTGTGAAATATTGTAAGATGTGCATTCAAAAAAGCAAGTCTTATCATGCCAGGGCAAAGAGTGTGCCATGTGGACAGTGGATGTCACGAGGTTGTAGAGGTGTGTGTCCAGCTGGAACACCGGGACTCCAATCATATTAAAGGGTCACACAGAGTTCAGAGACTTTTTGCTCTGAAACGCGTGCTGTGTCGTGTGTCATATGAAGGGTGAAGGGTGACGTGACTGGGCACGTGCACACCCGTCACTGATCTTAAGGCAGATTATTTCCTATCACACTCCACAGTGCCCCGTCCCTGCACCCTCTTAGTGCCTCGTTAAACATCCGCGTCTTTCCTCTCCAGCTGGCGGTTCTAAACTCTTCTAATCCCAGGTAACAGTATCTAATTTGATTCCAGAGAAATTGAGTGCTGGGCTGCTATCAACGACGGAAACAAACATAGACAGGATATTGACCCTGATATTCATTGTGGTGTACTGTCCTCCTGTGTAAGCACACCCAAAAAAAATTTATCTCAATATTCAGTATGACTCATAAAACCCAACCAGCTAATTATGCAGTATATTTCTTTTAGATTTTTGTTTTACAGCTGCCTTATCTTAATTTGACCACACAGATGGTTGCACTGCATAGAAGAGTTACAGTATTTAGTTACTTGAAAATACCTGAATATACAGTTTACACGTGAAAAAATTAGGACACCCCGTGAAATATATATATATATATATATATATATTTTGTACTATATGTCCTATATTTACGCAATGAATCACAATGGTGTGCAAATAGCCAATATAGTGACCATGTACCATACACCACTGAGGTGTTGCATTATTGTAAGCCTGTAAAGCCGGAGTCATGGAAATATCATCAAATAGTATCACTATCATATAGTGGTAATTGATGAGGAGTCAGTGGTCATGGGATTTCAGAAAGGGTATTGATCAAAGGGTCCATAGTCATGGTGATTTTACACGCGTATTTATCAGGAGTCCGTAGTCATTTTGATATCAGATAAGTACTGATCAAGAGTCAGTAGTTACGGCAATATCAGAAGAGCACTGATCTAGTGGCAGTAGTCACGGTGATATCAGAAGGGTATTTTTCAGAAGTCATTAGCTGTGGGGATATCAGATCAGGTCTGTCAGGTTCCCCTCAGGTTCTAACCAAACTCAATCTAACAGTTGACAGTCTCAAAATTATGTTTCTTTCTCACTCTGGCTTTCCTTTTGTCTTCTCTTGTTTCTTTCATACGGCATCTGTCTTTCTAGCTTCTATTGTTGGTTTTACGTGTCTCTATGATACTAAGTTAACAAGAAACAAAAGGTATGTCTCCTAAAAAAAGATGAATGCAATCATCACATTTGTCTTTCTCCTTTTACTGAGGTGTCTCTCTTGCAGTGTTTCTCTTTCACTCTGCCTTCACATTTTCCTTCTCCCTCTTTTCCTCCCCCCTCAGTCTATCCCTTTTGTATTTGTCTTTCTCTCATGTTTTGTAAAACCTAAATGTTGCCCAACTGACGTCATGACTGTCAGCTAGATATTCAGCGGACGAATTTCCTAATGTTGACCAGGAAGACTGGGTTAACATGCAGAGAACTTTCCCCACATTCCCAGTTGTTGCAGTAACCTTGGTTAGATTTAACTAGGTTTTAGGGTGCCACCAAGCTTTTAGAGCACCATTGTCACATATCAGATCCAGCTAAATCAGCTTTTTTCGACTACTGCGATTGCTGTACGCTTTGATCTTTAACCTTTTTTGGTTCAGTGCAAAACATTATTGGAATACTTGATCACGACACCTTTGCTAACCATTATGCTGCTCTATTCAGACCAACGTTTATGGCTTATGGGCTATGACAGATTTCTCTGACCGAGTTCGTGTAATCTCTGTCCTTGACCGATGGTTAGGTACCTGGTTAATGAGTGGTCATTTAGGCAGGAGACATAATGTCCACGTATAGGTTACATGATGTCACTCACAGCCATGTCAAAAAAGGTCTCTCAATCTATTGCCCCCAACTATTTTCTCATTTTCTCTCTCTAGCTCTCTTTCTCCCCCTCTCTATCTCGGCCATCCTCTTACAGTTTTTCGTCTTATTCTTTCGCTTTCTATCTCTTTATCCTTTCCTCTGTAACTTCCCCTTTCTTCTCCCTCCTCCCTCTGTCTCTCTCTCCCTCTCGCTCTTTCGGGACGGTAGTCCCGAGCATTAGGTAATCTTCTGGTTAATCATTGTACGTACTTGGTGCTGCGGGCTGCCCAAGCAGCTGTCAGTAGGGCAGCATGTTGAGAAACGGATGAAGGTAGCAGGCGGTGTGTGTTTGGATGAAGGTAGCAGGCGGTGTGTGTTTTACCATGCCGCGTTCCTGTGCGTTTGCTCGCTTGTGAGTAAATGTGCATTCCAAGGTTTTGACATTCTATTGGTTATGTACACCCCGTAGCAGATGCCCGCAGTGGGTGTAGAGAGACGCGGTCTCAGCCACGCACGGGTGAGAGGGATTACAGAGGGGAACCTCTTCCTAAAGCAGTGACGTGTATTCCGTAGCATCATTCAGGCCGGGCAGAGAGAGCTGCCGCCGCGGTCGGCTCCCCAGATGCGTGCTGCCCACACAACCTGACCACTCGGCCCTCTGACTCCACCACCGCATGCGCTCACACCTACCTCCCCTCACCGGTAAGCTCCAGGAGCACTTCCATTCCTCCTTATTTCAATAGCGGTCAGCCAGGTGAATGACACGATACATTTCACATGCTTTTTACAGATGCTTTTTATAGATGCTGTATTGTAATTTGATCGGCCTACTGTGGTTGACTATGTTTGCCTGTAAAGGAACTGATTACTTTTTTTGCAGAATTAATCAGTGGCTTGTTCAGGATTTAACAAATGGGACGGCAAAGGGATGGCACCATGTACTTGACAAATAGGACAAAGTTACATTTGCGGAATACCTTAGTTTTACTTTTGTTCCAACATGAATGGCCAAATGGTTATTTTATTATTCACTATTTAATAGGTTTAATATTAAAGAACAGCAGGCTCACCAGATATCTAAAAAAAGGTAATGCTTGCGTGTACAAAATTACCATAAAGTCTTCAAGCAGTTTAAAAAGGAGCACTTACAAGTAAAACAACTAGAAACGGTACAATTCCAATGAAATTGTGTGGGGTAGCTGTCGCACCAGCAGTGTCCGGTGTACAGCTGTGTACTGGCAGTAAGTTAACACGGATAATCGCCCGGTGCTTAGCTGGCCATCTCCCAATTACAAATGTCCAATTAGCTACCAGCTAGTTACCTATCTCCCGCATAAAAAGACTGAATTGCTGGCAAAAATGTAGCAAAATAACTTCAGCTTTACCTTTGACAAAGTAAGTCCCATGGACAAAGTCAGTGCCATTTCATTGTCACAGCATAAACAGCACTGTAACTAGCTAGCATTACTTGCAAACGTTAGATCCGGCATCCATTTGCATGCCCCTTATTCTGGAAAGTTTGCTTAATTTAAGTTGCTAGGCAACCGGCGTTCAGTGTGGCTAGCTACCCTTCGGCCAGTGTGGCTATATTTTTTGCCACAAAAACATGTCCTAAACCTTGCAACAAACTAATCAAACTTGCTTTTAATCTCCCTCATATTTGTATCAGAGAAACAAATATCGCATGCACATCCAGGAAACAACAACAACAAATACCTGATAATCAAATTTATCATAAGAAAAACAATTACTCTGAATAAAAACTGTATATAATCATTACTTAGCTTGTGTTTTTATGTGAAATAAGTAGCCTGCGTTATCAGATTAGCAATGATTGTTGCTGCATTTAAATCAGCAATATAGTAAGGTCGGCGTGCAATTGACATAAGTAAGTAGCAGAGCTCGGCACAAAACCCTTGATCCGCTAATCGATCATTTTTTTATTTTCATTAACAAAATAACATTTAAGTTTACTGTGAAAATCCTTATCTGACTAACTAACTTCCGTTAACTCAAGTCTGCTAACCCCAAAACGTAATCAATATACTTTTATTTAAAACCCTCCAGTAAGATTGCACGCTTCAGTATGACGGTCAAGAGTGAATAAACACGCGGGAACACTTGTATTACTTGTGAGCAGCTATTTGTGTGTTGTAAACAACATCTGTGATTGGCCAACAAGAATGGCACTCTAGTATCTGTGAAATGTATTGGCAATGCACCGTTATGCTGGAGCCAGACCTGGACAAAATATTTGTAAATTTAACGTCACTTTACGTCGCCTGGTTTTGAAGGAAAATTATGAATTTAATGTAGTTTGACTTAGTCAGGAAGTCAGGAATGGAAAGCAATAGGAAAACAATTAGAGCTTTTAAGTCATACTTTTAAAAATGTATTTTACATGTTTTTAGATGTTTTTAATGCAAACAACAGTTTTTTGAATGATAAAAATGTAAGTTAATGTTTATTGTTAATGTTATTGTTAATTTTATTATGATTTAACTGATAAATAGTTATTGAAGTTAACCTTTTGATAAATGTATTAACGGTTTACGAAGTGGTAACCAGTTTAGCTATTGTAACTTTGCCCAGCTATAGTCACATATACTAGTCACATATACTAGTGTACTAGCTAGGTGACAACAGTGTAGTTTACAGCAAATTACATTTAGACACATACATAGCTAGCTCACATACACATAGTAATGTTAACCCTCTACACCCCACAATATTCCAATTTTTCTGGAGCTAACCGCCATGACTTTAATTAGACTGTGAAGAATACATAAACTGGAGAAGTATGTGCTTGGAAACATTATTATTGTAATATTATTGAAAAACCAATATACCTTTTCATAAAATATTCTGGCATTGAACACATGAATGTGAAATGCTAAGAAATGTCTGTCATTAACCGTGCGAGCTGTGATTGAAACGATACATTGTTATCCACAACAAAAAATCACTTTCACATAAAGCACATAAAATAAATAAAATAGATATGTGCAGTATATTTATAAAGAACAGATAGTTGTTTAAGGTAAATTACGGGTTGGCAGTTGGGGTGACAAGGCTCATTTCAAGGGTGGCAGTCACTTCTCAATTGGTCACATGTAAATTGTTTTTGAACACCAATCTGTGACAGCACCTAATATGTGACAGGATGTAAACTCATTTCTTTGGGTTTGGCAGATTCGGTTTTGACGACGCCTGAGTGAAATTGATTAACGGGCATGCGATGGAATCACAGCAGTTAAGGTTGTGGTTAGGGTTACGGTCCATTTAGATCCATGTAGTTCTTAATGACTCCTATGCAATTTGCATCTACCCCGGCTGAGCGCTGGGACTGTGTAATGGGATTTGGGATTTCATTACTATACTCAGTAGCTGCGGCCAAAAGCAGGATCAACTCTTCCTGGGGTCCACACGTAACGTAGAACATGACATAATATGGCATGTCAGTAGACAAGTGCAGGACAAAGACCAAGATATATAAGCTGATTCATTTAGCAATAGTTAAGTCTGCGTCCTTCTGTAACCAACAACCTAATATAACACAGATCCGACAAGAAATGATGTCTCCTCGTCTGGATATGAAAATGCGGTCGGCCAAGTGAATGCCAAGTAAACAAATCCCAGTACGTAACAGAACATTGAAGTTATGGGATGTACAAATCTTGCTATTTTCAAAAGATGATGAGGGGAACCGAATGTTCTACATTGTGCTTAACGAAACATGTCAGTGAACTGTCTGGCTTACTCCACGAGCCGTAGTACCGCTTTGTATTTTCTGTTATATTCTAACAAAAAGTACCAGCGCCAAAAGCGAAGAACATGTCAAGACACCAATGAAAGCACACAAGCAGGCGCCTTTGACAGTGCACGCTGCCACAGGACAATGACACACTAACAACGCACAAACCAAATGTCACAAGAGCGAGCGTGCTTACACTGCCGCCCCCACACGGGCCGCCCGCACAGACTAAAACCACCTCCACGGCAAGGCCAGCAAAGAGAGACTGGAACAGAATGGAATTTGAAACGTTTTAGCCAAAAATGTTTCCACGGTAAAGGTGTTTTTTGCAGAAACGTTTCAGATTTCGTTCCGTTCTCCGACTTCGACTGAAGCTCCCTGGGCTGAGGTGCGGTTTTGATGAAGAGGTGAGTGGCCGCTGGTTCAGAAGGACCAAAGCACAACAAACACGTTGTTCGCATGCTCGTACGCAGACGGACACGTGTGGCCAAAATTGTACTTCCAAACACTCACCACACACAACAAATGTATTACTACCAGACAAACTCGCTCAAAATGTACATGCAAATTAGGGTGCCTTGTGCATCTGTGTATCTGTGATGGAAATCAAATACTCACTGTGTCTTCTCTGACTCATTGATGGGACACTAGAGACTTAATCACAAACGGCACCTGGCATTTGGGAGGACACAATTTCCTGGCAGAGGTTTTTGGCCTTGGTCGTGTCTATGTAACCCCAGACCTCCCACCCCTTTTTACTTTTTCTCTCTCTTTTTTCATTCTTGGCTGTCTCTTTTATCTCTTTTAACCTCTGTAATGATCCTCTCCAACCCCAGACCTTCCCATTGGCCTCTATTCTGCTGTGTGGTCCTGCTTTTGCTCCCTTTCTCTCTTTGTCTCTCTTTCTCCTTGGGAAATGATCAATGTTTAATTTCATATTCATTGCGGTTCTGTGTGACAGAGGGAGATATGTGTGTGTGTGTGTGGCCATACATTTGATTTAGGAAGTGAAGCTCTGTTTCCACCCAATTTCATGGCCGGTGTGCAAATAGCCTGTCATCTCCCGAGCCAGGTCTGCATATGGCAGCCTTTCTATCTAGCAAGGCCATGCTTTCCGGATCTGTAAATAGTTTTTAATCAATTAAAAACCTTTCTCTGTCTATTTCTCTCTGTCTCTCCTCTTACTTTTTTTCTCATTCTCTTTTCTCATTTTTCTGCCTCGCTCACTCTCCCTCCCCTATCCACTTGTCTTTATCTCTCTCCCTCTGTTGTCTTTCCCTCCCTCTTTCTCTGTGCTCAACTAATTAGACCTGACGCAGCGCAATGCATTGTAAACAGTACAAAAGTGGTTTGGTGGATGGCTGTGGGATGTAGCTGCACTTGGAGCCGATGGGCCAGCAAGGCTAAGGCTGATCCCTGGTCGTTGAGACCCTCTGTGTGCCTGGATGTGTGCATGTATGCGAGCATGTGTGCGCGTCCATCCCAGCGCTGCAGCTGACGTGCAGAGCAGCACGATGAGGTCACACTGCCATGGAGGGAGGACGTGGGAGACAGGAGTGGTGGAGGGAGAGGGAGGGAGGGTTCTTTTGCAGAAGTCAAGTGTTGTTCCACCGAAACCCTCCTGGCTAATGAGGTGCTGTCACACCCAGATGGTGGTCTTGTAATAAATGGACAAGGGCCTTTCCTGTTTGGTTCAATTCAATTGTTGCGCGTTTGTGCGTCGGCGTGACTGTACATCGAGTGCTTTGTTGACGAGTGGGTGTGGATGAGCTTGTGTTCCAGCACTCGTGTGTGTGTAGCCCCACGTGCCTGGCCGAGTTTCAAGGTCTTGGCATGCATGTGTTTCCGCGTACTGAGTCCCCCCCCCCCCCCGTCTTTTTGTCGTTCAGCTAGAGTGGTGGTGAGCCCTGGCAAAGA